>OX578274.1:65019012-65266512 GCA_951217065.1 Baccha elongata
AGGGAATCAGACCCGTTTCGCTCGGCGATGATGGCGTTTGCCAAGTGTTCTTCATTGAACCCCAAAAAAGAGCGGTTCTCGAATCGCCATTGCGTTATATCATTTCGAAGGTCGGAGTGGTGAAGCAGGGCTCTGCTTTCCAGTTCATGATTTGAGCGAATACTGGTATTCACCTTATATACTTGCTGAAAAGCAACCCCCACAGCCTCCACTTTCTCCTTAGGATCCTCGATAATGAAGAAATCATCATTAAAAACGGCATCCCCTGGATCTATGCCTGCGTTCAAAAGTAAGTTTTCGTTTTCAATCGTTTTCTGAAGCTTGAGACACGGAAGGTTATTTTGATCTTTCCGTCTGAAAATTTTATTAATTTTAGGAAACATACTTGGGTCACTAGAGTTAATAGCCCGAATTCTATTATTCCAATAGGAATTAATAGTCAACCTATAATTCTGCTTTATTAATTGATTGATGTTTTTAATCGAAGACTTCAGAGTCCCAATCTCCGAATTATGTCTATCAGTGAACCGTCTGTACAAAAGTTTTAGTCTTGTAAGCAGTTCACTTTTTTGTCTGTGTAGTGCGTCAATTGTCGCGTTTCGGTACTTGGCAGTTGCGTCTTGTTCTTTGTAACGTGGAATAGTCGTACTCATTGTTTGTTTTATGGCCTCGTCCATTTGTAGTAGGTATCCGTCGATCTCTTCGTTTGTTAAATTCCTGTCATTAGGTGGAGATATGTTTTTTAAACGTAATTCTCTTGTCAAGGTGTTGGAAAAGCGTGACCATCCCATTTTACTCTAGTTGTAAGTATGATAAGGCACATACTCCTCTAACTCCACGAGTTCGTTTGGAAGTTGAATCACAGCAAAAAGTCCGTTGTGGTCACTATCGTATTCAATCGTTTGTAAACAGTTTTTTGTATCTTGAGTCACTGTATCAGTAATTGTCAGTCTTGAGTCAATCAGCAGTAGGTCCAGAAATGCACCGCTTCTTGGAAATGACGGCCTATCTCTAGCAAAAAGATCGATTCTATACTCAATATTGTACTGACCCATCCAATTAAATAGATGGTTCCCTCTAGGATTTTGTATTTGATTTCCCCAATCTTCATGTTTGGCGTTCCAATCACCGGCCATGAGATAAAAGTTCTCCTCCAAATTCAATCTAAGGCATTCAAAAAGTTTTTCGAGTTCTGCTGTAAAATTAGCTGGCTGAGGCTGCGAACCCACCCCCTTGTGAGGAGTTTGGCCGGTCCCTTCTTACGATATTGTAGTTATTATGAGTCAGTTTGTGCTTCTGATTTAGCTTAGTTTCGCTAGCCAAAAGCACATCAGGACTTTGATCTTGCAAGAAGTGAAAGAGATTTGCTATTCGTTCGGTCCTAATCAGTGAATTTACATTCACAGCGAGGACTTTTAAGGGTCTATCTGGCAGCGCGCCTTTAACCGTTAAGCGTTAAGCTCGGCAGAATAGAGTAGAGATGATCCACTCTAGTTGCCTGCTCCCGGATCTCTTTTTGAAGACCTGTTAACTGACCCTGAATGGCCAGCAACACAGTCATTAGATCCGCCTCTTTCGCCGGCGCCTTAGTCACGGGGACCTGTTTGGCTACCATTGGTTGAGGCTGTACCGTTCTTTCCTTTTCAGACGCCATTTGGGCGTAAGAAATCTGGGGGTTGACGGGCGTTGGGAGAGGACGGGATATAATAGCTTTGCTCTTGTGATGTAGACGTGTTTTGATTTCGCTCCTGCCATTCGGAGCCTCTTTAACCGGAATTTCAATTAATTAATTAAATATATAGTTGAAAAATATTATTGCTGCGGTATTACTTTTAATTTGCTAATTCTTTTTTTTACTGTGATTTGATTCAATTTAAATAAAATTGAATTAATTAAATTAATAAGCTTCAAAATAAACAGTTCCACTTTTGCTCATTGTTCCCGCCTAAAAGTTGCCGCTCACTAATTTCAATTACAATGTCCAACACAAGCTTATCCACCACCAATACAGTCGATGCTCCTAACACTCCTGTCAACTACATCAACACCACCATAAAACCTACCATCGCCAATACACCTGTAAACAACGTAACCTCTAAAACTCCAACCACATCAGCTAATAACAAACGTAATGAGAAATCAACCACCTCTTCCATCACCACCAAAACCCCTTCCTCGTCAAGCTCATCCAAGCCATCATCTCAACCATCGGTAAATACACGCTTGAGATCACAAACCCTCCAAAAAAATTCAATCACTGAACAAATCACTGATGAAACAAAAACAAAGCCGTCATCGAAAGCTAGTTTAAAACCAATACCGGAAAATCTGCGTGGGCTCGAGAACAACCTGATTAGCAAATTCCAAAAATTACTTTCAGACTTTGAGAGTGAAATGAAGGATGAAATTCAAAAATCCATCTCTGCCTTGTGTGATCGAGTACAGGAATGCGAAAAAGAATTAATTGATCTTCATAACGAAAATCAGTTGATTAAAGACCAGCTTGAAGATTTCCAACGTCAACAGCGACTGAGTGATGTCATAGTTCGTGGTTTGCCTTGCACCATCAAAGAGAACCCAATTGAACTGGCAAAAAAAATAGCGAATAAACTGCAACATGCAATTTCTCCCCATTTCGATGCTTTTCGATTGCGTTCTCATAATCCAAACAACGAAAGCCCATTACTAATAAGGTTGTCGACACCAACTGAGAAGAAAGCTCTGCTTTCTGCTTTCACTGCGAACAAAGGTATGACGGTCGATCAGCTGTATGGTAGTGAGCTTTCCTCTACATCTCAAAATAGCTCCACTGACAAAAGCATTCGCATCTACATTAATGAGAGCCTCACACAACAAAATAGTTCTTTACTACGCCATGCAATCCAACTTAAAAGAGAAGGAATTTTATTCTCAGCCAGAACAAGAAATGGTTTTGTCTATATAAAAAAAACATGTGATGATAGCGAAGTGAAAATTCAATCGAATATGCTTTCAACTATAACCAACCCAAATCCACAGACAGTTTCTTTGAATGGCATCGGTAGCAGATCACCTTAATGTATGCACTCTTCATTTTTATATTCATTTATTAAGTTTGTTTCTAATTTGCACATAAAAATAATAATTATATTTTTCTTTATTATTATTATTATTGTTATTATTATTATATTATCGGTATTATTATTATTATCATTATTACTATTATTATTGTTAAAGCCTGTTTTATTTTCTTTTTCTTTTTCATTTTTTACATTCTTATTGCTTTTTATATTTGGTATTTGCTATATTTAGTTTTTCTGATATATTTGGTATTTGCTATATTTTGTTCCTTTTTTTTTCTGTCATTTTGTTCTTTTCTATAACTTTTCCTTTTATACTCTATGAGGGCGGGTGGAAATGGAGAACCTCTTTCGATTTGCACTAGTTATAATTTGTCTGTTAAATCTATGATTAAAATACTTTCCAATGCGCGTGAAGGTTTCAAAGTATGCTGTATAAATGCTCGTAGTCTTAACATTAATAAGCTAGACTTTCTCAAATATGTCTTTGATGAGACAAGTGTAGATGTTTTATGCATTACTGAAACATGGTTTAAGAGCGATGTTCCCAGTAGTGTATATGACATAAATAAATATAGATTGATAAGAAATGACAGAATAACAGAAACCGTTGGTGGTGGGGTTGCCCTTTATTGCAAAACATCTCTTTCTTGTCAGGTCTTAAAAAAATCAGATGCAAAGGGCATTGAATTTCTTCTTGTGGAGGTAGGCGATGGGAGCACTAAATGTCTTTTAGGAGTTGGTTATAACCCTAATAAAAGTTTTTCTCCCGAACCCTTATTTGCAGCCCTTCAAGATTTCTCTTTCTCGTATGAGCATATTGTCATCTGTGGTGATTTCAATGCAGATCTTCTGCTATATGATTCCCGTGCTAATCAACTAAGAGATGAAATAGCAACAGCTGCACTTTCTGTAACTAACTCCTATGCCACACGCTTCGCTCCAAATTCTACTCCTAGTCTCCTTGACTTAATTATAGTTTCTGATCCATCATATGTTCTTTTACAGGACCAATTATCCTTGGATGGTTTTTCTGATCATGATTTATTGTTTTGTACATACAATATTGCTTTCTCGCATGAACCTATACCTACGACTTTTCAATTTAGGGACGTTAAATCCATAAATAATTATGAACTACAAAATGATGCCATCAATTATCCGTGGAATCAATGTTATGGTTTCTCTAATGCCAATGACAAGGTTAACTACTTTCAATCTCTAGTTCTTGACTTATTCGAAAAACATGCTCCTATTAAAACTGTCTCAGTGCGTAACAAAAGCTGTCCTTGGTTTACCTCTGAGGTAAGAAGCGCGATCAGATATCGGAGAATTATGTACGCTAAATGGAAAAATAATCCTTCGGATATAAATTGGGAGTTTTTCTGCCGTTCACGAAATAAAGCAACTTTCGTAATTCGCACAGCCAAAAAAAGGTTCTATATATCAAAGCTGGATGCAAATCAACCTTCTCGTCGGCTCTGGAGTAACCTTCGTTCTGTTGGAATAGGAAAAAAGCAAGTAGTTCATAATTTTCCAGATCCTAATGATCTTAATAGAAGCTTAATAACATCTGTAATGCCACAAAACGATTTTATGCTCAATAATGAAGCACTTTGTGTCTCAACGACAGAACTCGAATTTGAGGTAGTATCTGAGAATGAGATATTTCAAAGCTTGAAATCAATTAAATCTGATGCTGTTGGAGAAGATGGGGTCCCTGTAAGTTTCATCAAAATGATTATGAGCCATATATTACCCGCATTTACTCATGTGATAAATTTTTGCATAACATCCTCATCTTTTCCTGATTGCTGGAAGTTGGCTAAGGTTATCCCCGTGGCTAAGAACTCAAATCCTATCTCCTGCTCTGATTTTCGTCCAATTAGTATCTTGCCCTGTCTGTCAAAGGTCTTCGAAAAAATTCTGGCAGCACAGATCTCAACTCACATTGAAAGATTTAATTTAATGTCTCCATTTCAATCGGGTTTCCGAGCTCATCACAGTTGCCAAACTGCAATGATCAAGGTACTTGATGACATTCGGATTCAGTATGATTTTGACAATGTGACTGCTCTGTGTTTGCTGGATTTTTCGAAGGCTTTTGACAGAGTAAATCATCATATACTTTGTATGAAACTAAAGAGATACTTTGGGTTTCATGACAGATCGGTGCATCTTATGAAAGACTATTTATCCAATAGGAGCCAGAGGGTGAAGGCTGATCAGGTGATGTCTGAATTTTTGCATCTGCAAATGGGGGTTCCACAGGGCTCTATTTTAGGCCCCATTCTATTTTGTCTTTATATTAACGATTTGCCCAAAGTTTGTTTGAATGTTTCGATTCACCTGTATGCTGATGATGTGCAAATTTATTTGTCTCGTCCAATTGGCTTACAAGAGGATCTTATTTGTAGGATGAATGAGGATCTGCTCGCTATATCCGATTGGGCACTAAACAATGGCCTAACACTGAATCCATCTAAGTCACAATTGATTGCAATTTCTAAGTACCAGATGAATACCTTGCTTTTACCACCAGTTCATCTTACACATGTGAGACTTGAGTTTTTGAAAGTTGTGAACAGTCTTGGTTTTAAAATTAATACTTCTCTCTCTGCTGAAAATCAAGTGAATTTAACCATTGGACGAATCTATGGTGGTCTCCGTAAGCTTCGGCTATTTTCAAACATAACTCCAGTAAATACAAGATTGAGGCTCGTCAAAACATTGCTTATTCCTCTTGTTGAATATGCCAATACTGTTTATTGCAAACTGGATTCTCATTCTCAGCATAAACTTCTTGTGGCATTCAATGATATGATAAGGTACATTTATGGACTTAGGAGGCATGAACACATATCACATTACCATAAACTGGTTCTTGGGTGTTCTTTTCATCAATTTCTTGATGCAAGATGTTGTATGTTTATGCACAAAATCATTCAAGATAGGAAACCTTCTTACATTTATGAAAAACTTGTATTTGCTCAATCTAATAGAACGCTAAATCTTGTAACACCATCATACAACTACTTGAATTCTTCGCGCCTTTTCATTGTTTATGTAAGCAAACTATGGAACTCTCTCCCAGTAACAATGAGAAAAATTATAGCTGCTGCAAATTTTAAGAGGGCGATTAAACTTCACTTTTCTTAGTAGGTTTATTTAATTATAAAAATAAAATTAAAACTAAAATAATTGATACAAAATTACAGAAATGGATAGGGCACAAATGGCAATTTCTGAAACGAAAAATATAAATTATAAATTATAGTAACTCAAACAATTTAAAACAGGCTTCTTCACAATCTACAATCTTTAAATATATTGTAACTATTAACAAATTATGATAAGGAATTTATATATTATATAATATTGTATATTAGTATGTTTTTTCAATTATTAATTATTTGTTTAAATGTAACCTTGTATACTGTACTATAAAAGACTTAGTCTTACTAGTACACCGAATCGAAATAAAATTGAAATTGAAATTGAAATTGGTGGTCGTTTCTCCTCTACTATTTGCTTTGAGACTATTTTGTTTTTTTTTTTCATGTCCTGAAACTTTGGACATCCCCGATAGTTAGCAGGGTGTCCTCCGCTATGACAAAGTACACATTTAAGCTGGGTTCTGTCGATAACCCGTTCCTGCCCTAGTTTGCATTCCCCTGACTTGTGGTTCTCTCCACACTTTACGCATCGTGACAGCATTTCGCAGTTCGCTGCGGCGTGGCCGAACCTTTGGCAGCGCATGAATTCAAGCATGTCACCGCGCCTTTTTAATTTATCCCAAGTTACAACCTGGTAGTCTAGGACGGAAATACTTCTTAGTCTATCCAGTTTGCTTTTGGGTGAGAGCTGGACCAGGAAGAACGGTAGTTTCCGCATCTCCCGTCTGGTCTTTACTGTGGTAAATGGCTTGACTCCGATAAAGTCGAGATCATCGATCGCCATTTTGCGGAGCTCAGCCAAGAGTGCCTGTGGTTCCGTTGAGGAATCTATGCCCTTTAAGAGGACCGTTTGGAGTTTGTCTTCTTTTGGCGTAAAGCTAAAAAATTCTGTGGTTGAATCTTTAAGAAGACTTCTTATTTTCTTATGCTGTTCAACTGTGAAGCAGTTTATAGCATGCCTATCTGTGCTTAATCTTTTAATTGTAAAATTATTGCCTATGGCTGACTTACACAGATTTATTGTATCCTGTAGCTCCATTTTGTAGGTAGTTGATTGGTGGCACTTTTTCTTTTTTATTTTTGTTGGTTTGTGACTGCTGCTGATGATTCGGCCGCTGTTGGTTCTGCTGCTGTTGGTTCGTCCTCTGTTGTTGCTGGGACATCTGTTGTGTTTGTTGTTGCTGCTGCTGCTGCTGCTGCTGTGATTTTTGTTGCTGTGGTTGTTGTTGTCCTGCTTGTTGTTTGCATGTTTGTTGTTGCTGTTGTGTTTGTTGTTGTTGCTTTTGTGGTTGTGATGGATGTGGCTCTAGTTGTTGCCTTATCATTTGCTGTTGCAGTGTCTGCTGCGATTTTATTTGCATGGCATTTTTTTTCGCCCGCTGTAGTGCAGCTTTTTCAGCCTCCTCTAGGACCTTTATCTTTTTCCGCTCAATAGCATCAAGGTTCTCTTTTTCTCTACGCGCCTCTTGTTTTTGTTTTAGAGCTTGAACCATTTTAGTAAGGCGAGTTATTTGCTCTGTAAGGGAATTTATTTCGTCCTCCTCAGCTCTCTCTTCTTTTTCGGAGTCTGATGATTGAGCTGCTGACGTCAGTTCAAGCAGCTTGCTGTCTCCTGTGAAGTGCCCTTCACCACCATCCGATATATATTCCATCTCATCGGCGCACAGTGGTTCCGTTTGTATGGGAGAGGTGGTCAAAACCCTATAAAATCTGAACTACTAAACGGATTTAAATGAAATTTGGTACAGATGTTAAAATTGTACTTTTACATATTTGCTGATTTGGTAAGGAAAACATGATAAAAAAAAAAGTTATTGACATTTTTCAAAATTTTCTGGATTTTTATATTTGAAGTTTTTTCAATGAAATCTGTATTATTGAACGAATTTTGATAAAATTTGGCACATAGATTGAGATTAGTTTTATGCATATCAATTTATAATAAGGCTAAGAAAAAATTATTAGAAAAGAACTTATTGACATTCTTTTATAGTTTTTGAGGAGAACGGACAAAAACCCAAATTTGCATTTCGAATGATTGAAAATAAAAGAAAAACACTACTAAAATCTTTTTTTTTTTATTTTTATTAAATTTAATCAATTTATTGCAATAAATTTAAAACATCTGTCGGCAATTTTAATTTTTCATTTTTTTTCAAATTTCTTTCGTTAGAAAGCAACGGATCTGATGTTAACAGCAATCTATTAAACAAATCGGTATTTGTTAAGACTCTAGATGTTTTTCGTGTATTGTGTGATCTGAAAAATTTGACATCCTTGTTTTTTGCCTCTGCTGCCTCTTCCGTTAATTGGCCTATAGGCAAAATTGCATGTTTTGCAATTTGTCCTCCATGAATGAGAACTTTATGTACAGAAGCTGGCATTGGATACCACGGATATTCTTGGACAATTTCACGTGCAGTATCTTGGGCATATTTTTCGAAAACCTCCGGATTTATTGAAAAACAACTAGCCAAAGTTTTTAAAATGACTGCACATCTTTCTATTATTGATTTTTTCACACCCGTTATTTGGGAAGATACAGTAGGATTAGCAAAAAATCTACGCGCAGTATTTCCGTCATTAGAATTTCCACCTCCTTGTTTTGGTTTATCAACTATCAGTCCAATTTTTCTGAATTCTTCTTGAATTCTTTTTTTTTTGAACTGCAAGAAGAGGTTTCTCACTTTTTCCAGTGCGCCATTTTTTGAAATCTAGTCGGTATGCTAGATGGATGAAGAATTCGAAAAACCTTATCCACGCATGCAGTGGAGATATGCCAAAATCCAAACAGTCTTCGTTAATACTTTTTTGTAAGGATCCTTCAATATCATTCATATTTGTTGGCTTTGCTCCACAAATGTAGCACACCTGTTGCGAAGCAGTGTGTGTCAAAGCATTGCACACCTTCCCGTCAACCATTGTTAACTTGAGGACATGTTTAATGTTTAAAGTATGGTTAGTTATTTTAACTAAACTTTCAGATAAATCATTAATCTGGTTCTCAATGTAGCTCTGCTCAGCTCTACTCAACTCTGCCGTTTCCTTTTTGAATTGAAACCGTATTGGGCGACAATATCGAGTCGATCCTGGACGAGGATTTTGCCATAAAATTTGTTTTTCAGAGTCAGAGCTTTTTTGTGAAAATAGTTGGATTGGAACATATGAAGTAATAAACATGTCAGCATCACTGACTCCCTCAGAAATTTGTTGTTTATATTCTCCTTGTCCACTGCTACCATCGAAACCCCATTTTCCAATAAGGGTAAGATTACCTAAATCAAAAATGTATTTTATTTAGTCACACTAAATTAAAGTTTTCAATTACATAACTCGTATCTCGTACATTACATTTATTCTACTCCCCCTGTGCTGTTAAATTCAGACTAGACATTGTATCACTGGCTACTTTATTTAGGTTATCTGCTGTAAAACGAACACGATACACAATTACCATACCTACAGACATCACAGAAAGGACAAGTATTACAATGAAACAGAAAGCTTTGTTGGTAAAAGATTCTTATTTGATGGTATTACCTAAATCAAGCTCCAAACTTTCAAAAACTTCCTTTTGGGATTCTACGATTCTTTGGGCTGTATGGTTTAGAAGACCTTGAAGGGAAACTTCAGCCGATGTATCGGATATTGATATTTTTTCAGGCTCCGGGTAACAATCTTTTTTCGCTTTTATTACCTTAACATAGCTTGGAAAAACATCAACTTCGGTCTTTTCGTTTACCAAGTTCCTAATGACTTGGTACTGGTGTTTTGTTAACTTTGCCTCAACCAAAATTTTCAAAGCATCATTTGAATTCAATTGCTTGGCTTTAAGATTATCTGTTGACTGGCAATGCTTCAAAGCACAAGCAATGTCTTCATCTATTGCAGCAATTGTGGCAATTCGTCTGCGCTTAGTTCGAGAAGAGCTATCTGAAAATGACTTCTTTGGCCTACCTCCTAGATTATCTGGTGAATTAATTAATTCTTCTTCTTCTTGGTAAGGCCCGAAGTCTTCGACGACGCAATCAAGCCAAGCTCTATATTTAGATAAAAAGGCATCATCTCTTCGAGAACATATATTCCATTTTTTTAGGAAGAGTTTGCATAACAAAACAATCTTTTTTCGTGCATTTAAGCTTTCAATGTTATATTTTTCTTTAAAAAGTACCCATGTTTCATCAATTTTTCCAGCATTGCGACCTTTCTTCGCCTTCCGCCACAAATGAAAAATATCAATGCGCTTGATCATATCACTTGAATCTAGAAAAAAAGGGAAATAGGGTTTCACTTAGGCTCAAAATTTTAATATTTCCACAAATTTCCGCAAAAAAAACCGTATATACCCTTAAACAGGGAAGATAAGCCTACGTTAATCCATTAAAATTATTGAGTGCAAATGGGTGCCCTAAAAGTTCTGGCTTATCAAAAAAACACAAAATTTTAAAAATCACAAAAATTCATTTCTTTCAACAGCAGTTATAATAAAATAATAATATGTAAAATATATATATATATATATAATAATCATCTTTATAAATTGTTCTATTATGTTTACCACTTTTTTCCAGAAAAAAACCTTAAAAACACACACAAAATAGCTAAAATGCAATGTCCTATCTTCAAACTAACGTTTTTTAAGAAATTGCGAAAAACATTAAACTTTGCCACGTGCCTGACTGTCAAAAACTACATTTAGAAAAAAAAAAATAGTCCCACGTAGTTGCCCCGTTATCATAGATAATAACTGCATTAAAAAAAATTACTTTTATTACTTGAGGTTTTGGCCTATGGGCGGAACCACTGTGCGGCGGTGTCGGACACTGTATTTTCCAATTGTTGTTGGATTTTTTCTGCTGCAGTTGCCTTAGCTATGCGCGTCATTTTCCTCCCTTCAGCTGGCAGCTCAGCTGTAGTTGCTTGGGAATAGCGCTTTGCATCGTCATTCTTCCTTGTCTTTTTCCTTTTCTTTGGGGCCTTGGTGGCTACATCTTTCGATGAACCCGCTATATCGGCTGTTGCATCATGTAAAGTGCCAGCTGTTGCTTTGCTTTTTGTTGGGGGACCATCTTTCCATGTCCCCGTTTTCTGAACCATCTGATGTTGCCGTTGGTGACGATTTTTAATTATTTCGTCCCAAAAATTATTTTAAAAAAAGCCTTGACCCTAGTGGGAGTTGAACCCACGCTCGTGGGATCCGCTCTCTGCCACTCTTTTTTTTTTTTTTTAATTCATTTTCATTTTTTATTTTTCCATTTTCTTATATCTATCTTAATGCTAGACAAAAAATCTTAAACAACTAGCTTACATATTAACTTAACTAACTTAATGGGCCCATACGGGCGCTCTAAATTATACTATAACTATATTTAAAAAAATGCCTTTCAGCGTAAAAACTAACTTAAATTAAAATTCAAAATTACTTAAAACTAAAAATTTTTAAAAACTCGTTTTCCAAGACATTTATTTTATATAAAAAACTTAAAACTACCCTTTACCTAAATAAAACTAAATTAACCTTAATAAAACTAAAATATACGTAAATATACGTACATAACTTAAAACTACTTAAAAATACTTAAAATAACTTAAAACTAGAACAGCCACCCGGAGCTTTTTTTTTTTTTTTGGCGCAGCAGCCAATGCATATATGCACACACGCTTAGAAATATGTATGTATTAATATATATACATATTAAACAGCGCCAAATGCACATATACACCAACAAATGCAGTTTGTGTTTTATATTTTTTTTTTGTGCCACCACTGTCCTACATAAAATAAACCTATTAATACTTAAAAATACGTAGGTCAGCCAAGGCAACAACTTTGACTAACCATCAATATCAAGGTGGTCACCCAACCACCAGTATTTTTGAACTTGCTTATAAAAGTCCCTTTTGTCCCGAAGGGGCACAGCTCTACTGAACCGCAGACGCTCTGCTCCGTTCCCAGAGCCGACGTCCCGACCATACAGGATTCGCCGATCCACAGTTCTACGGCCGACGTGGTAGATTAACGGAACCGCCAATCTATACTGTATCAGCCCCCGACTGTCTAAATAGAGGAATGTCTGGGGCGGGATGAAACCGTTAAGACAAACGCTCTCACTATATTCTTCATTGGGGTAATAAGCCCCGAAAATAAGTCCATTGGCTGAGGTCATCGCTCTTGAAATGTGACCCCGAATCAGCTTAATTAAAAAGTTATCTATCCTGTTTATATTGGCCCCGTTGTATAAGACCTCGTTGGCAAAGTAATGTTTGTACTCCGACTCTGGTGTTCTGTGTAATCCAAGACAGGTCCTAAGACACTGCCTCTCAAACACCCGAATCTTTTCCATTTGAGATGGGGCAATGTTAAACCACACAGGGCACCCATAGGCAATCATTGGCCGAATGAGGGCCATGTAGCAAATCACCTTCACCCTGTTTTCAAGGCGGCTGCTATAAAACAACCGTCTTGTCAGAGCAAACGCTCCCCTAGCTCTGGCCAGAGCAGCATCTATATGTCGATTGAAATATAGATACTGATCTAGCCAGATACCAAGGTACTTTACTACATCTTTACTCGCCAGTGGATGTCCACTTGGTCCAACGATCACTAGATTTCTCCAGTTCTTTCTTGTATCCCTAGAAGCCTTAGACAAAGGGGTTCTAAACAGGATAGTTTCTGATTTCTGAAAGTTAATTTTTAACTTCCAGTCATCACAATATCGCTGAATCTTGTCGAAGTCACGCTGCAAGAGAATTCTGATGACTTCAACATTTGGACCCGTCCTGTACGCTACAAGGTCATCGGCATACGCAATCGCATGAGTGAGACTACCTATCAGATCGCTGGTGTAAATACTTAAAAGAATCGGCGAGTTCACAGCTCCTTGCTGTAGACCGTTTTTAATATCAAAAGTTGTGGTGGAAGTTACATTGCCACTTTTGAGAACAAACTTTCTACCATTGAGCATGTCATGAAGTATATACAACAGTGGTTTACTTATGCCAAATCTGGTTAACTTCAGATAAAGACCCTCTAACCATACGGTGTCGAAAGCCTTCTCTAAACCAACAAGAACGGCACCTGTGCATTGATTTTTCGCTTTGTTCCATTGAACATCAGAAACTAACTTAGACGCGGCATGAATAGTGTCATGTCCCGCCTTAAAGCCAAACTGATTGTCTGGAATAATATTCTTGTCCTCAGCCCACTTGAACAGAGCTCTATTGAGAATCTTTTCGAATACCTTACTGATACTTGGAAGAAGACTTATCGACCGAAGATTTGCCGGATTGGAGCTGCCTTTCCCTTTTTGGGGAGAGGATGGACCACAGCTGTCTTCCAACTCACTGGATAATATGCATTATTCAATGCGTTGTTGAACAGTGTGGTATAAATGTCTATGGCTTCCTCAGGGAGATGTCGTAACACAATGTTGGGTATACCATCGACCCCCGCAGATTTCTTTTTCTTTAATGTTTGAAAAATTAACTGAAGTTCTACCTTCGAAATTAACAATGAACTGGGTTCATTTCGCTCGGCGATGGTGGCGATTGCCAAGTTTTCGTCATTGAACCCGGTGAAACCAGTATTCTCAGATCGCAATTGCGTTATGTTATTTCCAAGGTAGAAGTTGTGCAGCAAGGCTCTGTTCTCCAGGTCATGATTCGGACGAATGCTAGCATTCACCTTATACACTTGCTGGAAAGCAGCCCCTACAGCCTCTACCTTTTCCTGAGGATCTTCTATCATATAATAATTATCATCGAAAACGGCACCTTCCAGATCAATTCCCGCAATCATTAGTACGTCTTCGTTATCTGTTGTCCTCTGGAGTTTAAGACATGGAAGATCGTTTTGATCATTTCTTCTAAATATCTTATTTATTTGGGGAAACATACTAGGGTCGCTAGAATTAACAGCCCGAATTCTGTTATCCCAATATAAATTAATAGATAATCTATAGTTTTGTCTAATCAGAACGTTAATGTTAACCTCTGCCACTCTACCAACTGGGCTAACTCGCCGCTTAAAATTGGTAAGTTAATTGCCGATTCTGGTTGTGCAATTATAGCACTTAATATTTAAAATGAATTTAATTAAACTTGAATCACCAAAATTTATTTTGTATGCTGGGAAAGTCGTCAATAAGTCCGTATGCTTTCACAGCTGAAGATCGTGTTTTCTTCAGAACGACCATTGCGAAACCGTCGAGCCAAACCTCGACTGGAAAGCAAAAAGCATCACATCATCACAATATAGGCGAAGAGCAAGCGACAAAAATACTAACGTCATTTGATACCGAATATAACTAGGCTTATTATCATCTCTCAACACGTCTGATAATTATTCCGGAAGTCTGCCAACCGCCCAACCCTCCGGTGGTGGGTGTGGCCATTATGCACTGTTTAAGTTAAATAATATATGTGTACATTTTTTTCGCTACAAACTGATGATGGGATTTTGGATAGGAACAAAATAAAAGCATATTTCATTACTTGGATGGGGGTTCTATATGTATATCCCCATTTAGCCGGGAGGGAAAATTTTCTGAAAAATAAAATATATTTAATGCTCCCCATGGTGAGTTGTGCTTTTATTTTGTCCTTACATCACAAGATACCATCATTAGTTTTCAACGACAAAATTTTCGTATACTATCCCCATATAAAAATTTTATCACTTTATAGGTGCGTGGTGCCACACTCACTACTGGAGCTTTGCAGACTTTCGGATTAATTATCACAAGTGATCATATTCAAACAAAAACAGTCCGGAGCATCAAAACGAACAAAAAGCGTGAATATAAAGTAGATAGATTCAGTGGCTCAACCGTAATGTAGAAAAAATCATAAACACGAACATTGCCCCCCCCCCATGAATGTCAGCCAGTGCCAGAAGTAAGAATGTGCAAAATAAAAGATAACTGCAACCTTAACAGTTGGCCGATTTTCTTCAAACTTAGTACAACATATTTTTAGAGAAATATCCCCGAACGTTTTTTTTATGTTTGACCTAGGTGTATAAATAACGATAATTACCATATAAGCGTAACCGATGAGTCATTTTTTCTCGAAAATTACGATCAGTTTCGATAAAATTTTATATGAGTGATTTGTTGCCAATGGTGATGTCCTTTATCTTGAATTTTTTTTCAGAATCAGCTTATTAACGGTACGTGCCATAGAACCGTTTTTATTGCACCGACTATCTTTTGAACGGCTGCACCGATTTTGACGAAATTTAAAATTCTAAAACAACTGCCAAATCTAAATAATACTGTAAAAAAATTGAAAAGCGCGCGCTTTTTAACAATTTCTAAACCTATTCCTTTCTTTATTATTTGAAGAATTTTAATAAGCAGAATTTTGGTAGCCAGAATTTTGAAAAGCAGATTTTTGAAATCAGAATTTTAACTAAAGAATTTTAACCCTGCAGAATTGTGACCCCAACCCGTTTAATAATAAGGAAAATATCATATTTTGTTATTTTGCTTTCGTTGTTTGTAAATCTATTTTTTTTTTCCATTATTAATCAATTTTTTAGAGAACAACCCACTAAGGGAGGGGAGATAGACACCCCCTCCAATACGATTGCTTTCTTGAATTGACCTAATCTATACTCACTCTAGCTAGTTTTACGCGGACCTTAAAGTTCATTTATTAATAGGTTAATCATTAACTCTTTTAAGTTCAGTGAAACAACTCTATTGTTTTGTATTTTAGCTTCAAGTCATAATATGCAGGGTCTTGGATTTGATTGTATATGCATCAATTTTTTTAGAGCAACATGTAAACAACTAAATAACTAATATAATTAAAACCCATTTAACACCAAAATCTGTCGTCGCAACATTTGACTGAAACAAATGCGAAGTTTTATCATAACCAGTTCATTTTAAAATAATAACACGATTGTCTGGCGCCAAGCTTTATTCTTCACATCTTTGATGAATGATGGAAATTTAATCTTAAGAATTTATGCTAAGTTCTTGTAATTTTTCAAGCTGTCAATAAACTGGTCATTATTTTGTATACCTTGTACACTGTATTTACATATCATTATTACAGTCATATTATTTGTTATTTGAATATTAGACCACTCTTAAAACAATTTATATACAAAAATATTATTGTTTATTTTTATAAGTATTTCTGAAAATGGATCAGTGAGCTTTGCAAAAAATGAAAACTGGACCTGGCAAAATGAAGAACTGCAAAAAGTCAAAGAATATAAATACCTTGCCAAAAATATCTTTCCAGAAGCACTTAGAACAAAAATTAAAAGAATCAAAACTTGCCATCAGCTGCAGTTGGAGCATAGTTCTAAGCAAACAAAAATATTGCACCAAGCGCGAAATACAAAGCTTTTGAAGGGGTAATGAGATCCATCATCGGCTATGCGGGGCAAGTGTGGGCATTTTGCAATATGAAGAAGTCGAAAAACTGTTGTTTCTTTCTAAAAAAAATCTTTACACTACCATAACACCCCAAATTACATGCTGCACCTCTAATCCTGAAACACGGTCTTCATCATACTCAGACTGCACTTATCTTATATAAGTACAGTAAATTCTGACCCAGCCAACACATCGCCGCCGGCCCTATCTGAGATTAGGAAATCAGCATGATGTCATTTTAACGGAAGAAGGTCATACATCTTTGAGAAACTGGTCACAGGATTTACTAAAGAAAATGGAGGAGCATTCTCGAACTGATTGTAAAACAAAATGCCAAGAAAGCCAATCAGTAAACTTAAGCTACTGAGACACGATATTGGACCTGAAAACTACTTTCATGACAGCTTCAGTCTAGATATGATATCCAGTATCGACCTTATATTAAGCCAGAGGGGAGCTCATAGCACTTAACTACTTGCCTCATAGATAATCAACAAATAATAAACGAAGCTTTTTAAAGTATCTATGTATATATATTTTATATAAAATTGTTTAGCTATAAACTGAATTATTTATTTTATTTTGTAAGAAAAGACTCTTTTTTTTTTTGCTGATGGCAAAAGGCAATGCTTTATTGTGAACTTTGTACAAAAATAATACCAAATTTTTAGAAACAATAAAATCACATTTTACTACTCCTTAAGTTATGTGTTAAAAAAGCTTTCATAAAAGCTATGTCTCATTACCGTATGTGCTTTTGTTGATTTTTGGTAAATTGTTTAGCATTTTAAGTCAATTTTGCCCCTGCCGCCTGAATGGGAGGTGATAGAACCCCTTCATACTTATTTTTTCATACGGTGGTTTTTTTACTTGCTTTAGCCTATGTGTGCATGTTATGGGAATCCCCACAACCTACTACGTAGATATTTTTTATATTGCTACTTTTTAATAAATACTAGCACTATAAAAAATTCTGTATCTTTTCACCAATTGCAGGTAGATTGAGATTTGAGCATAATATTCTTGAAGGAAATTTAATTCCCTACAACTTTTAGATACAAAACTTGGTGCTAAAAAAATGTGGACAAAAGTCCCAACAAGAAGTTTGGCGAAAAACCATATTTTTTTAATTTTGCATCTTTTTCCAGAGAGGATAGACGACGGTTCTGTTTTGCAAAATAATGTATGGAAGCAAATTGTTGGAAATTTTATCAGCTATATTTTCCTTCGTGATTTTTTTTCGTACAACGCACCGTCTCGAGATATGCTGATGCAATGATGAGAATATCCCTTATAACCACGCCCCCAGCTTACCTTAACAGTTGGCCGATTTTCTTCAAACTTAGTACAACATATTTTTAGAGAAATATCCCCGAACGTTTTTTTTATGTTTGACCTAGGTGTATAAATAACGATAATTACCATATAAGCGTAACCGATGAGTCATTTTTTCTCGAAAATTACGATCAGTTTCGATAAAATTTTATATGAGTGATTTGTTGCCAATGGTGATGTCCTTTATCTTGAATTTTTTTTCAGAATCTGCTTATTAACGGTACGTGCCATAGAACCGTTTTTATTGCACCGACTATCTTTTGAACGGCTGCACCGATTTTGACGAAATTTAAAATTCTAAAACAACTGCCAAATCTAAATAATACTGTAAAAAAATTGAAAAGCGCGCGCTTTTTAACAATTTCTAAACCTATTCCTTTCTTTATTATTTGAAGAATTTTAATAAGCAGAATTTTGGTAGCCAGAATTTTGAAAAGCAGATTTTTGAAATCAGAATTTTAACTAAAGAATTTTAACCCTGCAGAATTGTGACCCCAACCCGTTTAATAATAAGGAAAATATCATATTTTGTTGTTTTGCTTTCGTTGTTTGTAAATCTATTTTTTTTTCCATTGTTAATCAATTTTTTAGAGAACAACCCACTAAGGGAGGGGAGATAGACACCACCTCCAATACGATTGCTTTCTTGAATTGACCTAATCTGGTATATATATAAACTCTAGCTAGTTTTACGCGGACCTTAAAGTTCATTTATTAATAGGTTAATCATTAACTCTTTTAAGTTCAGTGAAACAACTCTATTGTTTTGTATTTTAGCTTCAAGTCATAATATGCAGGGTCTTGAATTTGATTGTATATGCAGATATTTTTTTTAGAGCAACATGTAAACAACTAAATAACTAATATAATTAAAACCCATTTAACACCAAAATCTGTCGTCGCAACATTTGACTGAAACAAATGCGAAGTTTTATCATAACCAGTTCATTTTAAAATAATAACACGATTGTCTGGCGCCAAGCTTTATTCTTCACATCTTTGATAAATGATGGAAATTTAATCTTAAGAATTTATGCTAAGTTCTTGTAATTTTTCAAGCTGTCAATAAACTGGTCATTATTTTGTATACCTTGTACACTGTATTTACATATCATTATTACAGTCGTATTATTAGTTATTTGAATATTAGACCACTCTTAAAACAATTTATATACAAAAATATTATTGTTTATTTTTATTAGTATTTCTGAAAATGGATCAGTGAGCTTTGCAAGAAATGAAAACTGGACCTGGCAAAATGAAGAACTGCAAAAAGTCAAAGAATATAAATACCTTGCCAAAAATATCTTTCCAGAAGCACTTAGAACAAAAATTAAAAGAATCAAAACTTGCCATCAGCTGCAGTTGGAGCATAGTTCTAAGCAAACAAAAATATTGCACCAAGCGCGAAATACAAAGCTTTTGAAGGGGTAATGAGATCCATCATCGGCTATGCGGGTCAAGTGTGGGCATTTTGCAATATGAAGAAGTCGAAAAACTGTTGTTTCTTTCTAAAAAAAATCTTTACACTACCATAACACCCCAAATTACATGCTGCACCTCCAATCCTGAAACACTGTCTTCATCATACTCAGACTGCACTTATCTTATATAAGTACAGTAAATTATGACCCAGCCAACACATCGCCGCCGGCCCTATCTGAGATTAGGAAATCAGCATGATGTCATTTTAACGGAAGAAGGTCATACATCTTTGAGAAACTGGTCACAGGATTTACTAAAGAAAATGGAGGAGCATTCTCGAACTGATTGTAAAACAAAATGCCAAGAAAGCCAATCAGTAAACTTAAGCTACTGAGAAACGATATTGGACCTGAAAACTACTTCCATGACAGCTTCAGTCTAGATATGATATCCAGTATCGACCTTATATTGAGCCAGAGGGGAGCAAGGCCGTAACCAGGGGGGTTCACAGGGGTTCAACCCCCCCCCCCCCCCCCCCCCGAATTTTTTTAGAAATGCATCTGTAAATCAACCTTTTCCGCATAAGTATGAAATTTGTGCTCAAATAATTAGTGATTATGTTCAAAACTTTCTGATTTTAGTTTTAAGCCTACGTAGTTAGGTACCAACATAATTTTCGATGAATTTAGCAAGGTAGCTCTAACAGTTTTTGAATACAACCTCAAACAACACAGCCTTTTAACTTTTGAAGATGTCATTTTTTGACATTTGACAAGTAGAAACTACGCATCAACAACGCATTGAAATTATTAAAATTCACTGGTGAAAATTTGGCAGAGACGGTTCGTAAAACTAAAACATTTTTGGGTCGTCGTGAAGCACCTTGTCGGACCGCAATACAGAAATTGGTGGACAAATTCGAGCTGTTGGGACAAGTTAGTGATGTGAAGAATAAAACTAAAAGAATATTGCTGTTGTAGCCCAAAGTGTTGAAGAAAACCCAGGTTTGTCCATTCCTCGGCGTTCTTTGGAATTAGGCATTCCACAAACGTCATTACACCGTATTTTGCATTAAGACTTTGGTCTTAAGGCTTATAAAGTTCAGTTAACACAAGAACTCAAGCCGGCTGATCATCAACAACGTCGTGTCTTTGCTGATTGGGTCCTTGAATATCAAAATAACACCTCTTATTGAAAAACCCTTTACATAGAATAGTATCATTATCGCAATTAAAAGTCGTGTTTGGTGGATTTTGGGTTAATGGGCTGTACTAATTTTATTTATTACATCTACAGAAAGGTACAGATTGATTGGTGTATGGAATAAGTATAACCCCCCCCCCCCCCCCCGAAATAATTGTCTGGCTACGGCCTTGGAGGGGAGCTCATAGCACTTAACTCTTTGCCTCATAGATAATCAACAAATAATAAACGAAGCTTTTTAAATTATCTATATATATTTTATATAAAATTGTTTAACTATAAACTGAATTATTTATTTTATTTTGTAAGAAAAGACTCTTTTTTTTTTTGCTGATGGCAAAAGGCAATGCTTTATTGTGAACTTTGTACAAAAATAATACCAAATTTTTAGAAACAATAAAATCACATTTTACTACTCCTTAAGTTATGTGTTAAAAAAGCTTTCATAAAAGCTATGTCTCATTACCGTATGTGCTTTCGTTGATTTTTGGTAAATTGTTTAGCATTTTAAGTCAATTTTGCCCCTGCCGCCTGAATGGGAGGTGATAGACCCCCTTCATACTTATTTTTTCATACGGTGGTTTTCTTCTCTTGACATAATTTACTTGCTTTATCCTATGTGTGCATGTTATGGGAATCCCCACAACCTACTACGTAGATATTTTTTATATTGCTACTTTTTAATAAATACTAGCACTAAAAAATTCTGTATATTTTCACCAATTGCAGGTAGATTGAGATTTGAGCATAATATTCTTGAAGGAAATTTAATTCCCTACAACTTTTAGATACAAAACTTGGTGCTAAAAAAATGTGGAAAAAAGTCCCAACAAGAAGTTGGGATAGACGACGGTTCTGTTTTGCAAAATAATGTATGGAAGCAAATTGTAGGAAATTTTATCAGCTATATTTTCCTTCGTGATTTTTTTTCGTACAACGCACCGTCTCGAGATATGCTGATGCAACCGTGAGAAGATCCCTTATAACCACGCCCCCAGCCGCCGCGGCACTCCGATCACCGGGGATTTTTTTATTGCGAGTACAATCCTATGTTATGCAGGTCATTTTGCCTTGGAAAAAAGTTGAGATCTCGGAGCAAGACCGGGTGTTTTGATACCTAAGTGCACCTGCAGTGGGTTGTTTTAAAACTCGGATATAGACAGCGAGATGTTCTATGTTTGAGAACTTTGCCGGTTTTAATAGCAAAACACATAGCCCAACAAAAACGAGAGACAATCTATTTATAAAGCAATTGATATTCCACTGATGTTTCAGTGAAGCCCAGGGTCATAGTTGGGAGGAAAGGGTAAATTCATAAACGCATCAATGCAATAAAGATGCCTAAACAATATTAAAACATCTACAAATGCAAATAATTGGCAACACTTCAATCGTGTTTTTTACCGCAAACAATAAGCATTGATATCCAATCACAAATAGTTGACGATTTTGAATTAACCCGAATCCACCAAAGATCACAGTTTAACTGCAGGGCTGGACAATAATTTCATGAATTTGTAACTTATTGTTCTATAAGATGTTCTCCGTTTTAGTTTTTTTGTTTTACAATGGTGATGGAGCGCTAAGATGGCTTTTGAATTTTAAAAATCCAGAAGGTCAAGTAGCCAGGTGGATATACTTCAGACATATGACTATGAAATCCAACATCGAAAAGGAAAACTACACTCGAATGCAGATGTCCTATCTCGTCAGCCATGTAACCAAGACTGCAAGCATTGCACTCGCCAGGAAGAAAAGGAATCTATAACCATACAGCGAACCCATTGGCGGCTGGAGTAACGAGGAAATCAGGAATGCTCGGCAAGAAGATTTGGGCATCGAACCCATTCTTGCATGGAAAGAACATGAAGAGAAACCAGAATGGGAAGAAATTTCTGATAGAAGTCCGACCCTCAAAGCCTATTGGGCACAATGGAATTCCCTTCATGTGCAGGAAGGTTTGCTCAAACGAAGATGGGAATCTCCAGATGGCAAAACCTATGTGATGCAGCTTGTTGTGCCCCGGACAAAGGTTAATGACATTCTAAGTGAGATGCATGATGCATCTTCTGGATGCCATTTGGGTATCAACAAAATTCTGGAGAAAATTTGAGAACGTTTCTACTGGCTGTATGCAAAAGATGATGTGGAAAAATGGTGCAGAAAATGCGATACTTGTGCAGCCACAAAGAGGTCTGGTAGAAAACTTCAAAGCAAAATGTAACAATACAATATCGGAGCACATATTGAAAGAATTGCCATTGACGCATCGCAGGCCCATTTCCTGAGTCAAACAGTGAAAACCGTTTCATTCTTGTTGTCATGGATTACTAGCAAATGGCCTGAAGCGTTTGCCATTCCAAACCAAGAAGCTAAAACTGTTGTGGATCAGATGGTGTACAATTGAGTCAGCAGGTTTGTTGTACCTTTGGAGCTTCATTCTGACCAGGGAAGGAACTTCCAAGAGGTTTGTGCACATCTGGGCGTAAAGAACACCGCTTCATCCACAACCTGAAGGGATGGTTGAACGTTTGAACAGGACTGTCAAGGAACACTTTTGCAAAGTAGTAGGTGACTATCAAAAAGATTGGGACCAACACATTCCTCTCTTTTTAATGGCATACCGAAGTGCGGTCCACATCACTACAGGACAAACTCTATCGGAAATCTGGTTTGGTACAAACCTTCGGCTGCCTAGTGAAATAAAATCCGTATGTCCTATAAGCTATCAACGAAGTGAAGAAGTTTATGTGGATTATCTTATCTGAAGGAAAACTCATTGACATTCATGACAGGACAAGGACGAAAATCCAGGTAGCTAGTGACAGAATGAAAACACGCTATGATGATGCAAATGCAACAACGTAGAGATTCCAAGCGGGAGATCTTGTGTGGCTGTATAACCCCCATCGACAAAAGGGACTGTAACCAAAACTTCAACAGAATTGGGAAGGCCCCTACCGTGTTTTAACAACGATTAACGATGTTCAGCGACCGAATTCAGCGAAGTGTTAGAGGCAAGCAAAAAGTTGTTCACCTTT
This sequence comes from Baccha elongata, assembly GCA_951217065.1. Taxonomy (NCBI): domain Eukaryota; kingdom Metazoa; phylum Arthropoda; class Insecta; order Diptera; family Syrphidae; genus Baccha; species Baccha elongata. The sequence continues at coordinate 65,042,646 of OX578274.1, forward strand.
ACCGGCTATACCGCTACAGTGGAGAAGATGGTGATGGAATTGTTCGGGGCGAACAACCTTAGGAGGAGAGCAATGTAACATGTGTGTCAACCGTGAATTTACAATAGATGTCGCTGTAGCATTACTTGTCCACCACACTGTTTTCGCTGCTACAAGCATTACTTGTGCAACACACTGTTGGCGATAAGCAGCTTTGTAACATGAACAGTTTATACTTTTGCAGTAATGTACAGTTTGGTAAAACAGATAACGATGCTTCTTTATCTTTTGTGAAGCTTAACATAATCATTCGATTGTGCACTTTCAACCTGAGATCATCTCTAATAAAATAAACTTTGTATAACATTAATTTTCTTCTTTGTTTTATTTTAGAAGTTTTTATAAGTGGATTATCCCACATTTGGTGACCCCGACGACAGAAACCATGCCTAACGAAACAGCTTCATCATCCGAGGCAGCTTCCAACACATCGCCGCCACCATTGCCACTTCCTGATACCGCACAAATCCAGCGATTCATTGTTCGTCCACCTGCTTTTAATGCAGATCGTCCAGCTTTATGGTTTGCTCAGCTCGAAGGTCAATTTCATCTTGCTGGTATCACCGATGAAACGACGAAGTTTTTTTTTGCGTCCTCACACTTGGATGCTCTTGCTGCCGCCGAGGTACAAGAAATTATTCTTCATCCACCTGCAGTAGTGCCATATTCGAGGTAAAAAAATAAAAAATTGGAAAAGTTAGCAACACTCGCATTTTTCAGCCAGAAACTACAACCATCTCTGAGTAAACGAAGCCCTTACGACTTAGAGCTACACGCAGTTTACGCAGCTGTGCGAAAATTCAAGCATTTGCTGGAAGGCCGTGAAGTGTCGATCTACACAGACCACAAACCACTTCTGCATGCCTTCTCGCAGAACCCAGACAAGGCTACACCATGGCAATTTCGACGTCTGGACTTTATTAGCCAATTTTCGACCGACATCCGACATGTATCCGGCAAGGATAATGTTGTAGCCGATGCATTGTCACGTGTAGAAGCTATTGCTACTGTCATCTCCTCGACTGAACTCGCTCAAGCCCAAGCAGCTGACAATGAAATCCAACATCGACTACAGAATCTTCCACAAGACGCATTGTGTCTTCAGCCTGTAAGTGTTCCTGAAAGTGATCTACCGATTTACTGTGATGTCAACGGTCCGCTACCTCGACCATTTGTGCCTTTTGAGCTTCGACAGAAAATCTTCTTATCTTTGCACAGTGTAAGTCACCCTGGAGCCAATGCATCTATTAAACTCGTCTCGCAGCGCTATGTCTGGCCAGGTTTAAGAAAAGATTGTCGCCGCTGGTCTCGTGCTTATCTTGCTTGCCAACGCAACAAAATTTCTCGCCACGTTGTATCGCCAATAAACGATTTCCCTGCTGGACGAACTCGTAGATTTGAGCACATACATGTCGACATAATCGGACCATATGTTCCATCAAGAGGATATCGCTTTTGCTTAACAATTATCGACCGCTTTTCTCGTTTTCCAGAAGCTTTTCCGTTGGAAGATACAGGAGCCGAATGCGTGGCTCGGAAATTATTCGCTGGTTGGATATGCCGTTATGGTGTGCCACTGCGGATAACCACCGACCAAGGAGTTCAGTTTGAGAGCCAGCTGTTCAATGCCCTCAGTCAACTAATCGGCAGCAAACACATACATACTACGACATTTCATCCACAGTCAAATGGTATGGTCGAACGTCTCCACCGACAATTGAAGGCCGCAATTCGCTGTCACGAAAGTTCTTCTTGGATCGACACTTTGCCGATAGTTTTGTTTGGCATCCTCACAGCATGGAAGGATGATTTGGAAGCCACTCCAGCTGACATCGTTTTTGGAGAGCCGCTGAGATTACCTGGTGAGTTTCTTGTACCATCTCCATCTAATAATTTATCGTCCAAAGATCTTGCCGAACGTCTCAGGATTCAGTTCGCGAACCTTGCACCCTCTCCTGGCTCACGTCATGGTCAACGAAAAGTTTTCATCTTCAAAGATCTCGCCACCTGTTCTCACGTTCTGGTTCGTCTTGTTGCATCGCACAGTGCTTTTACTCCACCGTATGAAGGTCCATATCGTGTCATTTCACGACATCAAAAATATTTTGTCATTGACATCTCTGGACGTTCAACAACTGTATCGATCGATCGATTGAAGCCGTGTTCACTCTAAGTAGTACAGGCGATAACAGCCACAATACCAGCAACAACTCCAGCAACAACTCCAGCAAAGACACGATTGCAGAACAACCTAACACCTCGACAAGTCCAGAAACATCGCAACATGGACGATCTGGTTATTCGTCTTCATCATACCGTCCAAGCACCGACAGTGAATTGCCATCAACATCTACTCCAATAAGACGCGTTCGATTCAATGTTCCTAACAACATTTTTTCTTGCCGAAGGGGAGTATTGTATCATTACTTGTCCACCACACTGTTTTCGCTGCTACAAGCATTACTTGTGCAACACACTGTTGGTGATAAGCAGCTTTGTAACATGAAAAGTTTATACTTTTGCAGTAATGTACAGTTTGGTAAAACAGATAACGATGCTTCTTTATCTTTTGTGAAGCTTAACATAGTCATTCGATTGTGCACTTTCAACCTGAGATCATCTCTAATAAAATAAACTTTGTATAACATTAATTTTCTTCTTTGTTTTATTTTAGAAGTTTTTATAAGTGGATTATCCCACAGTCGCATTTAGTAAAGACACACACATAGTTATAAGCAAATTTACCGAAGTATTGAACTTACTAGAAAGCTGCTCTAGAGGGCTCTAAGATCTAGATGGTTCTTCAGACAGCTGAAATGCTGAATCATCTATTATGTGTACCTGCTATAAAAGGATCATAAATAAAAAATGATAAATTAATAAAATCACATTAAAAAATCACATTATTGTGTATATACATATATATGTATATTTATGTAATAATAGTAGGTACAAATCTATACATATACAGATATATTCATTCATACGTATATATGTGAATCATATCATATGTGCACATATGCCTCACTGTTCGTTCTTTGCATCTACTCAGTATTGATAATTAATTGGTTTTTAGTGGGCTATAGGTCGTCGACGACCTATAGCCCACTAAAAACCAATTAATTATCTATACGATACAAAGGTCACAAAAATCAAATATTTTATCTACTCAGTATTCATAGTTTTTGTTATTTCCAAGAAAAAAAATTGCGCGAAAAACTGGTAAGGCGTTCGTATTTTCTTGTTTGTAGAACAAAATAATACATAATAAAGAGCATTTAAAAAAAAATTGGTTCATCTACCTGAAAATCGCAAGTTGTTATACAAATTTTCGCAACACAACAAAAAATGCGTTTGCCCTTTTTTTCGGTCTTCAATTACGGAAAGCAACTGCGCAAGGGGATGTTGTCGGAGTAGAAACAAAAGTATGTGTGTAATATATGTGTGTGTGCGTGTTATGGCGAAGCAGAAAAATGTAATGTCTCACTGTTCGTACTGTCTCACTGTTCGTACTGTCTCACTGTTTCAACCTCTCCCCTACTAAATTACATTATTTCGACGGTATATTACAGATTATTAGTAAATTTAGTGAAATAAGTACATTTTATAGTTAATAAATATGTAATTTCTGAACGAAACGTTGCTGTGCTTTGAAGTTGTGAAACCTCTTGTCAATTAATCATTTTATAAATCTATCTGGCCGGTGGAAACGCTTCTAAATATTCTTCTCTCACTTCACAAACATTCCACCCGCTTCAAGTGTGGCGTACTCAAATAATTTGTGTGTAATCAGAAGAGTAATCATCGTCTCCTCGCAAGACTATAGAATAATAAATAAATAGAACATCATCTCAGGAGGCTCCACCCACTTTTGCCTACAAACTTTCAAAACTGCAAAGTTTTAACTCTGTAATTCTGTATCTTTACCCGTGCATTTCAAATGGGACCGTCGAACTTTGCTAATCAATACATTCTTACAATTTTGCAATTGTTCCAATTCCAAATTCAAGTTTTTTCTCACTTTGTTTATTTATCTGCTTGACTGCCGATGTGTTAACATCGCAGTATTTTCCTAATTAAGCTAAATGCAGAGTGATAGAAAATGAATTCTTGGAAAAGGAATCAAACAGAAGCATTAATAATCAGCCTTATTAGGGAATCCGACGAATGAGTTGCGGAGGGAGTCTTACTCACTTTCGGTTTGCTATTAGCGAATCCGCAAGCCATACGCGGGAATAAATGTCGGTAACGTTGTTCGTAAAATTGGTATTACTGAAAACGAAAGGCATCCGCACCACATCCGCACTCCATACAAATGTTGGAAAAGCAAATCCGCAGTAAAATTTGTGCGGATGAAAGTGATTTTTATGAAAAAAAATTCAAGAAGAAGCAATAACAAATCTTAATTTTTTGAAACAGAAATAAAAATTTTTAGATCGCCGAAACGCATTAAGTTTTTTTTTCAGTATTTCTAGTAATTTATTGACAATGTCCGTGGACATCTTCGTAGAAATATAGTCCCTACGACCTAGTTTGACATTTCCTCTATCCAACTGCAAATGAACCTTGAAAATCGGTTCAGTGATTGCTGAAACACACACGGATTAAGATTGGTCCTTAAAATCGATAAAAATGGCTTATTTTGCGGTACAAAAATTATTTTAGTCAAAATAATTATTTTTTGTCCTATTATTTAGAGTTCCGGAAGTACAACTTTCGTGTCGTTTTTTGGCCAAACCGTGGAAATCTGTAACAAAATGTAGTCCCCATGACCAAGTTTGACATTTCTTCTATTCAACAGCATATTTACCTTTTAAATCGGTCCAGTGATTGCTGAAACTGACGGATTAAGATTGGTCGTTAAAATCATTAAAAAAGGTTTAATTTGCGATATTAGATATTTTAGATGCTAAATTATCTTAGATTGCTTTTCTCGTGTGCACTTGAACGCGCACAATGTCAACTTTTGACGTCCACGATAATGCAGTTTCAAAAATGGAAAAGTAGTTCGCGGATCGATAATGCAGCTCATTCATCGGATTCAATAATAGAATTTTATGCGAATGCGGATCCACTGCGGATCCAACCGGCTCCAGGGGAGTGAAATTTTGCGGATTCAGTAATAGGCATGAATAATTTATGGATGTTATCTCCTTTTATAAAATGCAAAAAATTCGCGTCGTGCAACTGTCTCACTCCACAAAAATTCCACCCGCTTCAAGTGAGGCGTCCTCAATTGAGGACCTGTGTAATCACGAGAGTACTCACCACGCCAAACTCAAATTTCCCAGTCTATCATTGACGTATTAGGTATGGACCGCCAGTAGCCAACTTCACGCGTGTTCCAACATAACTAGGGGCGCCATCAACTACTAGCAGGGAATCTGCGTAGCAGTAATATGATTTTGTTAATTAATTATTTACTATTGAAATATTTTGGTGGAAATTATTATCAAACGACTTTTATTTTACAAAACACATCCATTCCTTATACCATAAGTTACTTACAGATGAATATATTATCGTTTTCATTTAAATTCTTATGGCCAAATTAGTACACGTATTTAACACTAAAAGATGATGGCGTTTTTAGACTGTTTTTAGCTGGAACAACTTTTCTTGGCTGTTTGTATGAATATTTCAACCGACTGGCGGTCCATATCTAGTACGTCAATGGTGTAAATGACTGGCGTCCTCTGACTGAATGTGTACTATTCACATGAGCGCGACCAACGAACGACGATTGAATTAGAAAATGTGAGTTTATATACGTTTGAAGACATATTTCCACACAAATTCTTAACAAAACGATAGCAATATAGTTTCTATTTGATTTATGTTGCATACTTTTACTTTTTAATATCACATATTAATAAATTTAAGAAAACAAATTTATTCGTCGCGAAAAAAATTCTTGTTGAAACGAACTGTCAATTTTTATTCGCGTTCCACTTCGATCCACACTCGCAACGAATAAAATAATCGCGTGGATTTAACCTAAAAAAATCATTCTTTGCATTAAGTGGATGCACATGAAATCTTTTTCTTGTTTTGTTTATTAACAAGGACACCAATAACCTTTTTTTTAACAAATATAGCTTCGACCGCATTTTCTTAATAGTTTGTTTTCAAAACAAAACAAAATAATGATAAACAGAAAAAAAAAAAAACAATTGTCAAAGTGAAACGTCATTCGCGACGAATAAAAAACTCTCATGTGAAAGAAATGTCAAAATCGACGAATATTCGTTCATTCGTTGGTCGTTGTTCGTGCTCATGTGAATAGTACTTAATGGTCGCTTGAAAGCGATCTTTACGCGGTTAGCCATTTGACACAATCTGTAATATAGTGTTTGTAAAAATAAGTCTGTATGCGTGCATTTGTTTGACGAAAAACCAAAACCATTTTGATTTTACCTAATGACTGATTAAGCGACCTTTACATATTCAGTTATTTGACATTAATTTGTAATATAGAGTTTGTAAAAATAAGTCTGTATGCGTGCATTTGTTTGACGAAAAATCAAAACCCTTTTAATTTTGCCTGATATATTTTACAAACACTATTTTACAGATTTATGTCAAATGACTGACCGTGTTTGTAAAAATAATTATGTATTCTTGCATTTGTTTCACGAAACATCAAAACCCTTTTGATTTCGCGGTCAGTCAGTGGACGTCAGTCATCTACACATAATAATTAACCATCAGGCAAAATCAAAAGGGTTTTAATTTTTCGTCAAACAAATGCACGCATACAGCCTTATTTTTACAAACACTATATTACAGATTGATGTCAAATGACTGATCGTGTAAGGGTCGCTTAATCGCTTAAAGGTCGCTTTATAATATGTATAAGGTCGCTTTATAATATGTATAGATGACTGACGTCCTCTGACTGACCATGTAAAGGTTGCTTTAATGTGCAATGGCGCTACAGTGTAAATACTTTCCTAGACACACTCATTATTTTCGAAGCCTGAACTCATTCAATTCAATTTCACTCTTTAGAAAATAGAAATTAGTTTAGAATTTACTTTTCATTATTTGACAGACAATAGACTTTTATAAACAGAAAAAAAATTGATAGCTACTTAATTGCCGAAAAAATGGAATTATTAAAAAAATGTATCATCTCCATTCTTCTTCTTATTTCTGCTGCAAGAGACAATGCAAGCGTTGATGTAAGACATTATTTTGTCATCTACTTAACTCTTAACATTTTCATTATACCAATTGTATTGTAGCTCCCCGAAAAGTATGTCAAATCAGTGCAATCTTCCTCACACTCCAACAACTGGGCGGTTCTTGTAGATGCATCTCGATTTTGGTTCAATTACCGTCATGTAGCAAATGTGCTCTCAATATATCGATCTGTTAAACGATTGGGCATTCCAGATAGTCAAATTATTCTTATGATTGCTGATGACATGGCCTGCAATCCAAGAAATCCACGTCCTGGTCATGTTTATAATAATGCCAATCAACACATCAATGTATATGGTGATGATGTTGAAGTTGATTATCGAGGATATGAAGTTACCGTAGAAAACTTTGTTCGATTATTAACTGGTCGTACACAAAACAACACTGCCCGATCGAAAAAACTCCTCACAGACCCGGGAAGCAACGTTCTAATCTATCTAACCGGCCACGGTGGAGATGGTTTTCTGAAATTTCAAGATTCCGAAGAAATCACAAGCCAGGAATTGGCTGATGCTGTTGAACAAATGTGGCAAAAGGAAAGGTAAATTGTGAATTTTTTTTAAAGGCTAATAATTTCAAATAAGCATGGTTTTTAGAAATATGTATGTTAGTTTTGATGCATAGTTCACAAGGCGTAGTTCAGAGCTTTCCATTTTCATTTTAGGTACAATGAACTCTTATTTATGGTTGACACCTGCCAGGCAGCTTCACTCTATGAAAAATTCCAATCACCTAATGTACTAGCCATAGCCAGCAGCTTAGTGGGCGAGGATTCATTATCGGTAAATATTGTTTTAATAAAATATCAAACAGTGTTGCCATATCTTTGTTATGTCCAGCATCATGTGGACCCATCTATTGGCGTCTACATGATAGATAGATACACCTTTTACGCACTTGAATTTTTAGAAAAAGTCCAACCAAACAGCGACCGAACTATGGGAGAGTTTGTAAGTTTATAAAAGCCATATTAATTTTTCTGATGACACAATTCTATTCATACAGCTACAAGTTTGTCCCAAACGTGTGTGTATTTCAACTGTGAGCGTACGCAAAGATCTTTACAACCGGGATCCTAATAAAGTTGCGATAACGGATTTCTTTGGATCCATACGCCCCACAGAGATATCCACTGGAAGAATAAATATAACACTCGCAGATGAAGAGTAAGTTCGAATAAATTAAATACCTTACCGGTTGTTTTGAATAATCTTTTTATTATAGAGATTTCTTCGAACATCCTGTAGAGGAAATACATATTGCTGCTCAAATTAACTACGGGTTTGACCCACAATTTCCAACATATTTGTTTGCTGGAAAATAGACCAAAGATTTAAAAGATGTGTAGTCGTGTATTAATTGTTTTTAAATTTATTTTCCAGATTTTGTATAGATCTCCATTTTTAAAAAATACACAATTCAAAAAAAGTTGTGTTTTCAATTTTCCGATGAATTCAGTTACGAAAATTGGATGAATTTCTTCTTAAGCATTCCAAAAAGTACCGGAAGCGAGCATAAGAAATTGCAAAATTTTCAACTGTTCTTCTCTTGTAGGGAAAAGTTAAATATCATACTCATGGGCTTTTATCCTACAAATATTATAAATGTAAATGCAATGAAATTGGTTACTGGATTGACACATAAGTTATTTTTTATTCCGGAAAAGCATTGTTCCTGTGGGAGAGGTTTAAATGTTAAATGTTTAATGACTGGAGTTTTTGTTGTTGTTCGTCTTGAGTGTAATTGATAATAATTTACTTGATATAAAGATATAAATAAATAGAAAGTCGATTGGTGGGGCACTGGTATAAAGCAAAGGGTTCTTGTGAGAGTATATAGTACTTTGAATAATTATATACTTACCTGTTTATTTAATACCTTTGTTGCATACGGATGATGTCTTAACAAGGTGATTCACCTAAGGTGTGCCAAAAAGAAGCGATTAGGTAGAATTGAGACAGGAAAAAATCGTATGGGAGAGGGGGTCTATCTCTCACCGTTTAGGCGGGAATTCTTAAAATCCATATTAGCGATATTCCATTTAAAAACTTTCAAAGATGAAATGAAATTTCGACAAAAAAAATGTCAGTATACCTGCTGTCGTTTTTATTACTTGCGATAGTTTGAAAAATATTTCTTTAGGAAAAGTTTCAATGATACATTCCATATAACGGCTTTTTTAAATGTTGACTTTCTCCCTAACCACTGAGCGGATCTTTACTGATGTTATTTCTAAAAGGACCCAGCTAGCCAAACGATAATGAAGTACTTAATTTTATAATAATTCTTAAAAGACATTAGATAAAATTAAAATTTAATATTTAAGAATTTTTTTTTTTATTTAGTTTTCGCATGAAAATTATTAATTAGCTAAAATTGGCATAGGCACTTCAAATTTTTCATAAAAATACTTTCAAAAAGTTGTTTTGAAAAAAATCTATTTTTTCGAAAACTGGATCTACGATTTTGGTAAAAAAAATTGTTAAATATAGGTATTGTAATACTTAAAAATTACTGGCATACCATGATTATTTCGAAAAACTCTTTTTAAAACTTTTTAAAAATAAACCCTTTTTTTTTTGTATATTCAGTTTTTATATTTCAATTTTCTTATAACTACTTACTTGCTAGACAAAAACCTTAACAACTAGCTTACATATTAACTTAACTAACTTACTGGCCCTATGCGAGCGCTCTAAATTATACCATAACCAACTTTAAATTATTGCCTTTCGGCGTACCTAGCTTAAATATTATCAAAATTCATTTATTACTTAAAAATAAGAAAATTAGGAAAAAACTTATTATATGTATCATTTTTTAATTTTTTATAAAACTTAAAACTACACTTAAAACTACTTAAAATAACTTAAGACTAGAACAGCCACAGCACCGGTTTTTTTTTTCTTTTTAGTGCCACCATGATTGTTTTGTACTAACCTAGCCTACTTTTAAAGCCAAGGACACGCCTAAACCTGCGCAAGTCAAACCAAGGCAATAAACTCAATAAGTGAACTTTTATTATTATTTATTTTTTAAATTTTATTAGTTATTTTACATATGATTCAACCACCAGAACTGGCGATTTTGGTCCAATCTATCTATCTGGTCCCTTTCGGACACAGCCCTACTGAACCGAAGGCGCTCTGCTCCGCTTTCTGCGACGACGTCACGACCATAAAGGAGTCGCCTATCCACAGTTTTTCTAGTCTAAGTTTTTCAGTGTCTAAGACACTGCCTCTCAAATACCCGAATCTTTTCCATTTGAGATGGTGCAACGTTGAACCACACAGGACATCCATAGGCAATCATCGGCCTGATTAAAGCCATGTAACAAATCACCTTCACCCTGCTATCAAGATGGCTGCTGTAAAACAGATAAAAATAAACCCTGGTAATACTAACTTGCCAGTCAAGTTCGATTAGATTTGATCCTTTCGATTTGATCCAGGCGACTTGTCGTAGAAATCCGAGGGGTTTGTCACGAATGAAATCACCTGTCCACTTATACTTGTAATCATTTGAAATCACGTATCAGATGCAATCACTATTTCAAGTGATGTGAAAATTTCGCTGTTGTAAATTTAGACATACAGTTTGATGTTTCGTATATGTGAGCTGTTTTTTGTAGATTTTTTGTTGTAAAAGCGTAATTTCTTCAGGTGTTTGTCATTCTCTTTCATTTTGAATGTACCTACTTTGTAACTTTTAATAGGAGAGACAGGGGAAAGAGACGCATGTTTTTTTACTCGTTCGTTTGATATTCAAAAATGAAATGAAAAGACAAGACATAATTTTCCCACCGGATACATTGTTGAGTTGTTGGGCATTGGCATGCCCTATAGGGTCTACGCGTGTTACCATTGGGTTTATACACATAGAGGAATCAAGCGTAAACTCACCAAAGTAGATTTGGCTAAATGAGCATATCGAGTTATTATTATTGCCCTAATTCCCTGTAAAGAAAATCACTCAAACCGAACAAAACAAAATTCTTCTACATACATTAGTATTTTTTTTCCTTTATTTCTCTTGCCTTTTAACTCAAGAATAATTGCTACAAGAGTAAAAAAAAAACTTACACATGATTTCTCTATGTGTGTAAACTCAATAAATAACAATTATAAAAAAACAATGGTTCAACCGACAATGCCATATTATACCTTTTTGAAAAGCCAGAAGTCTATTCGCTTTCATTCTTTTTAAATAAAATTTATTTAGTTTACTGTTTTTGAAAAATCAATTTTCAAACACAAAAATTTGAAAAATAAAAATGTCAACTATTTTTTTTTTTTATTTTATGTAATTAAATATAATTTATGTTTTTCAAATTCAATTCTGTTATAAGTATATAGTCAAAAACCGAAAACCGCATGCTAAAATCAAGTAGATTCTGAGAAAATCGAAAATAACAAATATGTATTTGATATTTTCGATTTTCTCAGAATCTACAAGACATTTTAGTATGCGGTTTTCTGTTTTTGAGTTAAGACTAATAACAGTATTGAATTTTTAAAACAAAAATTATACTTAATTACATAAAATTAACAAAAAAAATAGTTTAAATTTTTTGTTTTCAATTTTGTTTTTTTTAATTTTGAGCTTGAAAATATACGGTATAATATGATATTGTAGGTTGAACCATTTGTTTTAAATATTTTTTTTTTCTGATTTAAGTCTCCCGCCTCAACGGGGGAGATAGACCTCAATTCAACCTACTCGCTCTATCTGTTTGGTGAAATTATTGTCCAGCCCTGCAGTTAAACTGTGATCTTTTAATTTTGATTCGGGTTAATTCAAAATCGTCAACTATTTGTGATTGGATATCAATGCTTATTGTTTGCGGTAAAAAACACGATTGAAGTGTTGCCAATTATTTGCATTTGTAAATGTTTTAATATTGTTTAGGCATCTTTATTGCATTGATGCGTTTATGAATTTACCCTTTCCTCCCAACTATGCCCATATGCTTCTTTGAAACATCAGTGGAATATCAATTGCTTTGTAAATAGACTGTCTCTCGTTTTTGTTGGGCTATGTGTTTTGCTATTAAAACCGGCAAAGTTCTCAAACATAGAACATCTCGCTGTCTAACATCTCGCTGTTAAGTTTTAAAACAACACACTGCAGGTGCACTTAGGTATCAAAACATTCGGTCTTGCTCCGAGATCTGCATTTCTACCTACCTACCACTTGTTACTGACACTATTTAAAAAAAATACATTTCTATAATTTGAATACACTACACACAAATACTATATTTGTAACAAATCGATAACAAATAGTTACTTTAACAAAGTTGAAAGAGGCGGAATAGATCCACATCAAGTCAAAGAAATTATTACCCGACTCCACAATGTAATGAACGGCGTTCTTGGTGAAAGATCATATTTCTTTTCAGGCTTATATGAACAGGACGGGGGGATGTCATAAGGTCCGCGGACATAATGTCTATGGACATTATGGCTGCTTCAAATAGACACAATGTCCATGGACAATATGACCGGTTATGAAATAGTCATGAGGCCCATAGACACAATGTCTATATTAAAATTTTCGCGTTTAGGGGCCGGTTATAGCGATCAGGAAAACGAAACAGGAAAAACTTTTCAAGTCGATAATTAAATATGTTCTGATTTTTCTTGAAACAAACATGCTACATTTATCGATGACAAATGACTCACAAATTGTTTGTGATAGTAAAATTTTTAACAACGCAAAAAAAAAAAATGTTTTTTGTAAAAAATCAATTTAATTATTTTCCTGATGGACTTTACGTACGGAAAATTAAATTCCATCAGGAAAATAAAAAAATGCATTTTTTACAATAAGTATTTGTTCAACTGAAAATTTTATCATCACAACAAATTCTATGAGTTATTTGCCATCGATAGGTGTAACATTTGTGTTTTGAATCGAATAAAAACATTATAAACTTGTTCTGAAATTTGTTCCTGTTTCGTTTTCCTGATCGCTATAACCGGCCGCTTAGTCCAGTCACCTAAGTACTAAAAAAGGGTCAAACCTGTCACAAATTAATTACAAGTTGAGACCACTTTTAAAAATCTTCTTTTGGTAAGTAAAAATAGTGAAATAAAGTCTACCGCGTATTTTTGCAACCATAAAAAGTTTTTAACAAATTACGAAAATAGGGTTTTTTTCTAAATTTTTTTTTTAATTAAAAAAAAGTAAGTACGCCATCTAGTAGAACTGTAAATTTGCAACTAAAATTTATTTAGTTTACTGTTTTTGAAAAATCAATTTTCAAACACAAAAATTTGAAAAATAAAAATGTCAACTATTTTTTTTTTTTTATTTTATGTAATTAAATATAATTTATGTTTTTCAAATTCAATTCTGTTATAAGTATATAGTCAAAAACCGAAAACCGCATGCTAAAATCAAGTAGATTCTGAGAAAATCGAAAATAACAAATATGTATTTGATATTTTCGATTTTCTCAGAATCTACAAGACATTTTAGTATGCGGTTTTCTGTTTTTGAGTTAAGACTAATAACAGTATTGAATTTTTAAAACAAAAATTATACTTAATTACATAAAATTAACAAAAAAAATAGTTTAAATTTTTTGTTTTCAATTTTGTTTTTTTTAATTTTGAGCTTGAAAATATACGGTATAATATGATATTGTAGGTTGAACCATTTGTTTTAAATATTTTTTTTTTCTGATTTAAGTCTCCCGCCTCAACGGGGGAGATAGACCTCAATTCAACCTACTCGCTCTATCTGTTTGGTGAAATTATTGTCCAGCCCTGCAGTTAAACTGTGATCTTTTAATTTTGATTCGGGTTAATTCAAAATCGTCAACTATTTGTGATTGGATATCAATGCTTATTGTTTGCGGTAAAAAACACGATTGAAGTGTTGCCAATTATTTGCATTTGTAAATGTTTTAATATTGTTTAGGCATCTTTATTGCATTGATGCGTTTATGAATTTACCCTTTCCTCCCAACTATGCCCATATGCTTCTTTGAAACATCAGTGGAATATCAATTGCTTTGTAAATAGACTGTCTCTCGTTTTTGTTGGGCTATGTGTTTTGCTATTAAAACCGGCAAAGTTCTCAAACATAGAACATCTCGCTGTCTAACATCTCGCTGTTAAGTTTTAAAACAACACACTGCAGGTGCACTTAGGTATCAAAACATTCGGTCTTGCTCCGAGATCTGCATTTCTACCTACCTACCACTTGTTACTGACACTATTTAAAAAAAATACATTTCTATAATTTGAATACACTACACACAAATACTATATTTGTAACAAATCGATAACAAATAGTTACTTTAACAAAGTTGAAAGAGGCGGAATAGATCCACATCAAGTCAAAGAAATTATTACCCGACTCCACAATGTAATGAACGGCGTTCTTGGTGAAAGATCATATTTCTTTTCAGGCTTATATGAACAGGACGGGGGGATGTCATAAGGTCCGCGGACATAATGTCTATGGACATTATGGCTGCTTCAAATAGACACAATGTCCATGGACAATATGACCGGTTATGAAATAGTCATGAGGCCCATAGACACAATGTCTATATTAAAATTTTCGCGTTTAGGGGCCGGTTATAGCGATCAGGAAAACGAAACAGGAAAAACTTTTCAAGTCGATAATTAAATATGTTCTGATTTTTCTTGAAACAAACATGCTACATTTATCGATGACAAATGACTCACAAATTGTTTGTGATAGTAAAATTTTTAACAACGCAAAAAAAAAAAATGTTTTTTGTAAAAAATCAATTTAATTATTTTCCTGATGGACTTTACGTACGGAAAATTAAATTCCATCAGGAAAATAAAAAAATGCATTTTTTACAATAAGTATTTGTTCAACTGAAAATTTTATCATCACAACAAATTCTATGAGTTATTTGCCATCGATAGGTGTAACATTTGTGTTTTGAATCGAATAAAAACATTATAAACTTGTTCTGAAATTTGTTCCTGTTTCGTTTTCCTGATCGCTATAACCGGCCGCTTAGTCCAGTCACCTAAGTACTAAAAAAGGGTCAAACCTGTCACAAATTAATTACAAGTTGAGACCACTTTTAAAAATCTTCTTTTGGTAAGTAAAAATAGTGAAATAAAGTCTACCGCGTATTTTTGCAACCATAAAAAGTTTTTAACAAATTACGAAAATAGGGTTTTTTTCTAAATTTTTTTTTTAATTAAAAAAAAGTAAGTACGCCATCTAGTAGAACTGTAAATTTGCAACAAAAAATCTATGACTTAGTACTTCGGACGTACCGTTAAGTAGTTATGGACGTTTTTCATGATTACAACTTTTTTAAATTGTTAAAAATTGAATATTTTTTTTCGTGCACTTAAAATTTTGTAAAAAAATTAATGTCCATCGAAAGATCATTTCGAAAAATCAGATTTTATGAACCTAAATTGTTCAAACTATGATTTTTAAATCAGTAAAATATTGTTTTTTTGCGGTAGCATCTACCTTAACGCCCGTTCGTACGGATCACATTTTGAATAGAAAATTTAATTTCCAACAAAAAATATTAATTCAATTTTATTTTACATTAGGAGTAGCTAGCAACATCGTTTGAACTTTTTATTCTTTTACCTAGGTCTTACCGCTTAGAGCCAAGGGAGTGAACTATTGTCAAGTACCTACAATACTCTTCTTTTTGTGTTTCTTTTTGCACTAACAACAATTTGTTTGAACTCAAATATAAACTATCTATTTATTATTGGTGCTGATTGAAGTAACAAAGCTAATTTGAAGAATTATCGTAAGTAAAAAGTACACTTTTTTTAAATTTAACGTGAATGCACGCGATGACTGCGAATATGAAAAGGATTAACATTTTGTTTAATCATTCATGGCATTTTATTTGTTTTGCATCTCTGCCTTTTCAATGCGTTGTTAACTACCATCTGAATTCCCCATTTGGTATCTTCTAAGGCATTTTGATCTTCAATGGCATCCAATTCAGCGCTTATAAATGTGGCCAAAGCATTATTTTTGGGATTTTTTTTTGCATTGATTTTTTTAGTAAGCGCTTCCAGAATGTGGGTTGTCGTTTCTAAGAGATTATTTCTTAAATCGTCATCTACACCATCAGTGCTGCAGTCTATATTATCTTCTAACAACTGCCGATAAAAGAATATGAGTGCTTATTTATATTCACCGAAAGACCTAAACTCACCGTATTATGCCATTGTTTTGAATCGAGTTCACAGATATTTTGTCCTATATTTAAATTAGAAGTACTTCCATACATTTGTTCTTCTTCCGCAAGATTTCGGGTCGATTCTAAAAACGATCAAATTATTATTGCTAATTTTGAAATTGTATGGATATATGGAATTTTAATATTTTTACGGTTTTCGATTCCATTTAATGGCATTTCAATGTCGAAGAACTTCAAATAATCATAGCACCAGAGTTTTGGTGTGTATAATTCGTTGTTCTGCTTTGATACATTATTCTTGTTCAGCTCCTTAAGGAATTGTTGTCTAAGCTTTCTTATTTTTTGTTTCACATCATTGGGCGTTGTTTTTGGACGAACTTTTCTTAAACGGGCAGTTATCAAGAGAAGCGTTCTATCACGTACAGCACGGTTTAAAAAACCTTTGTTGCGTTTATCATACAAGTTAGGACATTTTTTGTACAGTTTAATAAGTAATATAGTTTGTTTACGATTCCAAGATGTCATAATTTGATAGGATCAGGAAGCGCCTAATCTCGTATTAGAATACAAACTTCCGTAGATAAGCCACCAAATCACAACATACAATATCAGTTTTGCTATTTGTAGTTTATTTCTGTCTTGAAGGCAGAAAGATGACAAACTAGAATTCGAAGAGAATAGTGCCAAAATCAACAAGGATTTATATTTTACAATTTATTTTTAATTTCCTCAAGCCAGTTGAGTTCACGAAAATCACAGAGGAGCTAACAGAGAGGGTAATCCTGTCATTTTATTTGACGTTACCCACAAGCAAAGATTAAGAATATAAAGATGGGAAACTTTCGTACGTTTTACCCTCCAACACCCATTTGTTTACATTGTTGTATTTGTAATTTCGATTCGTATCCGTGTAAAATTGAGAGGGGAACCGAGGTGAATTTATTTGTTTTGACAGTTCTCCTTTTTTTGTTTGTCTAGTTTGCACAATTAATAAACATTTTTATGTATTTCTATAAGAACTTTCATTCTTTTAAAATATTTATGCTGACGATGGCTGACTAACTATAAGTGATAAATTTACTGGCAGTGATTCCGGTCAGGTGATGGTAGGAGCGATAGTGGAGACGATCATGAAAATACAGACGGTCCAAAGAAGACTAGAAAACGAGGAATGGAAGATGATAGTAGTGATGGTATGATTACTAGAAAAACAAACATCTATGAATATGCATTATTAAAGCATCTGCAATAAATTGCTCAATATACTGCGTCGTGTAGAGCAATATCTTCAATATTTAGGTATTTGTATATGTTTCATACCAAAACCACTGACAAGCAATAACAAATAATAATATATTGCACATAGGCTAGACCTTGATCTTATAACAAATCTTAAATATATGAATGAGTGAGCCCGTGAATTTCGACACGTATTCACAAAATTTTTCAAGAATGCGGAAAGACAGGTTCGAGTCGACCTGTGACTCCCAGTGAAAGCGCAGTTTGAAAGTTTCAATCCAGAACGCACCCCACGAAATTCATCATTTTTTGAAAATAACTGCCGATTTTTAAAAATAACAGACAAATTAATTCTCCACAGGGGAAAACTGTGGTAGACTGATTAAGTTGCATTGGTGTGAGCATTGACGTACAAGATATGGACCGCCAGTCGGTTGAAATTTGCATACAAACAGCCAAGAAAAGTTGTTCCAGTTAAAAACAGTCTAAAAACGCCATCATCTTTTAGTGTTAAATACGTGTACTAATTTCGCCATTAGAATTTAAATGAAAACGATAATATATTCATCTGTAAGTAACTCATGACATAAGGAGTGGATGTGTTTTGTAAAATAAAAGTAGTTGGATAATAATTTCCACCAAAATATTTCAATAGTAAATAATTAATTAAAGAAATCATATCACTGCTACGCAGATTCCCTGCTAGTAGTTGATGGCACCCCTAGTTATGTTGGAACACGCGTGAAGTTGGCTACTGGCGGTCCATACTTAATACGTCAATGGGTGTGAGTTTTTAACGCACATTTTTGCAACTTAATCAGTCAAATGACAGTTCGAGTTCGTAGGCAAATGCCGTTATCAGCCATTCTTTCCCATCTTTATATTTTTAATCTTTGTTTAAGGGGAAACGTGAAACTTAAAAAAAAAATCATGAACTGATTGCCGTGTTTTGGAATTTTATTTAATAAAACAATCTGTAATATTTACAACACGTTTAAAAACATTCAGAAACATTTATTAAAATAAATCTGATGCCGAAAATACTGGTTAAATCAATATGCTTTTTATATTTATACTTCTAGAGTTTTTAAACAAGATTCAAACTTTTTGGGTCTGTTCATAAACTTGTTTATTTGTTGGTTAGGCTGTTTCTACACTGGTGACTCACAAGTTAAAGTTAGGCTTATAATGAGAAAAACTATATTTGTATTTGCATTTTCGTTTGTTTGTTTGTTTCGATATAAAAAGAAAAGAAGGTAACAAATTCCCTTCAATTAAACTATCAGTTCAAAACCTACTTGCAAAAGAAAACGAAAAACAGTTATTTTTTGGCACCATTTAAAATCGACATTAGTCGCTTTCATATTATTTGATGCAAAATATGGAAGTTAAGCGATGACAATAATAACATAGAATATTTTTTCCGTTTTTTAATTGTTTCAAACACATCAGTAAACATTTTACTTAAGCAATTTGGATCCAGAAAAAATCATGAACTGATACATGATGTATACAGTCTCTTTTTACTACTGATGCTATAAACGCGCAAATGTAAAAAAAAATTATTTTTAATTGTTTTCATAATTTAAAGATTGTTTTTGCTTATAACTATAACCATTGACGCAAAATTATAGTCGATTTAACTCGAAACTAAAAGCAATTTAATGTGAAACTTGGTTAAAAATACGTTTTTCCGTATTATAAACGGCATAAAGTATACATTTTCTTAATGAAGTTGTCTAACTTTAAAAACAGCATATGATAGATTGACAGCTTTCACAGCTGAAGATCGTGTTTTCTTCAGAACGACCATTGCGAAACCAAACCTCTACTGGAAAGCAAAAAGCATCGCATCATCACAATATAGGCGAAGAGCAAGCGACAAAAATACTTACGTCATTTGATACCGAAAATAACTAGGCTTATTATCATCTCTTAACACGTCTGATAATTATTCCGGAAGTCTGCCAACCGCCCAACCCTCCGGTGGTGGGTGTGGCCATTATGCACTGTTTAAGTTAAATAATTTATGTGTAAATTTTTTCGCTACAAACTGTTAATGGGATTTTGGATAGGAATAAAATAAAAGCATATTTCATAACTTGGATGGGGGTTCTATATGTATATCCCCATTTAGCCGGGAGGGACAATTTTCTTAAAAATAAAATATATTTAATGCTCCCCATGGTGAGTTGTGCTTTTATTTTGTCCTTACATCACAAGATACCATCATTAGTTTTCAACGACAAAATTTTCGTATACTATCCCCATATAAAAATTTCATCACTTTATAGGTGCGTGGTGCCACACTCACTACTGGAGCTTTGCAGACTTTCGGATTAATTATCACAAGTGATCATATTCAAACAAAAACAGTCCGGAGCACCAAAACGAACAAAAAGCGTGAATATAAAGTAGACAGATTCAGTGGCTCAACCGTAATGTAGAAAAAATCATAAACACGAACATTGCCCCCCCCCCCCCCCATGAGTGTCAGCCAGTCCCAGAAGTAAGAATGTGCAAAATAAAAGATAACTGCAAACTTAACAGTTGGCCGATTTTCTTTAGACTTAGTACAACATATTTTTAGAGAAATATCCCCGAACGTTTTTTTTTATGTTTGACCTAGGTGTATAAATAACGTTAATTACCATATAAGCGTAACCGATGATTCATTTTTTCTCGAAAATTACGATCAGTTTCGATAAAATTTTATATGAGTGATTTGTTGCCGATGGTGATGTCCTTCATCTTGAATTTTTTTCAGAATCAGCTTATTAACGGTACGTGCCATAGAACCGTTTTTATTGCACCGACTATCTTTTGAACGGCTGCACCGATTTTGACGAAATTTAAAATTCTAAAACAACTGCCAAATCTAAATAATACTGTAAAAAAATTGAAAAGCGCGCGCTTTTTAACAATTTCCAAACCTATTCCTTTCTTTATTATTTGAAGAATTTTAATAAGGACAATTTTGGTAGCCAGAATTTTGAAAAGCAGATTTTTGAAATCAGAATTTTAACAAAAGAATTTTAACCCTGCAGAATTGTGACCCCAACCCGTTTAATAATAAGGAAAATATCATATTTTGTTGTTTTGCTTTCGTTGTTTGTAAATCTATTTTTTTTCCATTATTAATCAATTTTTTAGAGAACAACCCACTAGGGGAGGGGAGATAGACACCCCCTCCAATACGATTGCTTTCTTGAATTGACCTAATCTATACTCACTCTAGCTAGTTTTACGCGGACCTTAAAGTTCATTTATTAATAGGTTAATCATTAACTCTTTTAAGTTCAGTGAAACAACTCTATTGCTTTGTATTTTAGCTTCAAGTCATAATATGCAGGGTCTTGAATTTGATTGTATATGCAGCTTTTTTTTTAGAGCAACATGTAAACAACTAAATAACTAATATAATTAAAAAAAATTTAACACCTAAATCTGTCGTCGCTACATTTGACTGAAACAAATGCGAAGTTTTATCATAACCAGTTAATTTTAAAATAATAACACGATTGTCTGGCGCCAAGCTTTATTCTTCACATCTTTGATGAATGATGGAAATTTAATCTTAAGAATTTATGCTAAGTTCTTGTAATTTTTCAAGCTGTCAATAAACTGGTCATTATTTTGTATACCTTGTACACTGTATTTACATATCATTATTACAGTCGTATTATTAGTTATTTGAATATTAGACCACTCTTAAAACAATTTATATACAAAAATATTATTGTTTATTTTTATTAGTATTTCTGAAAATGGATCAGTGAGCTTTGCAAGAAATGAAAACTGGACCTGGCAAAATGAAGAACTGCAAAAAGTCAAAGAATATAAATACCTTGCCAAAAATATCTTTCCAGAAGCACTTAGAACAAAAATTAAAAGAATCAAAACATGCCATCAGCTGCAGTTGGAGCATAGTTCTAAGCAAACAAAAATATTTCACCAAGCGCGAAATACAAAGCTTTTGAAGGGGTAATGAGATCCATCATCGGCTATGCGGGGCAAGTGTGGGCATTTTGCAATATGAAGAAGTCGAAAAACTGTTGTTTCTTTCTAAAAAAAATCTTTACACTACCATAACACCCCAAATTACATGCTGCACCTCCAATCCTGAAACACTGTCTTCATCATACTCAGACTGCACTTATCTTATATAAGTACAGTAAATTATGACCCAGCCAACACATCGCCGCCGGCCCTATCTGAGATTAGGAAATCAGCATGATGTCATTTTAACGGAAGAAGGTCATACATCTTTGAGAAACTGGTCACAGGATTTACTAAAGAAAATGGAGGAGCATTCTCGAACTGATTGTAAAACAAAATGCCAAGAAAGCCAATCAGTAAACTTAAGCTACTGAGAAACGATATTGGACCTGAAAACTACTTCCATGACAGCTTCAGTCTAGATATGATATCCAGTATCGACCTTATATTGAGCCAGAGGGGAGCAAGGCCGTAACCAGGGGGGTTCACAGGGGTTCAACCCCCCCCCCCCCGAATTTTTTTAGAAATGCATCTGTAAATCAACCTTTTCCGCATAAGTATGAAATTTGTGCTCAAATAATTAGTGATTATGTTCAAAACTTTCTGATTTTAGTTTTAAGCCTACGTAGTTAGGTACCAACATAATTTTCGATGAATTTAGCAAGGTAGCTCTAACAGTTTTTGAATACAACCTCAAACAACACAGCCTTTTAACTTTTGAAGATGTCATTTTTTGACATTTGACAAGTAGAAACTACGCATCAACAACGCATTGAAATTATTAAAATTCACTGGTGAAAATTTGGCAGAGACGGTTCGTAAAACTAAAACATTTTTGGGTCGTCGTGAAGCACCTTGTCGGACCGCAATACAGAAATTGGTGGACAAATTCGAGCTGTTGGGACAAGTTAGTGATGTGAAGAATAAAACTAAAAGAATATTGCTGTTGTAGCCCAAAGTGTTGAAGAAAACCCAGGTTTGTCCATTCCTCGGCGTTCTTTGGAATTAGGCATTCCACAAACGTCATTACACCGTATTTTGCATTAAGACTTTGGTCTTAAGGCTTATAAAGTTCAGTTAACACAAGAACTCAAGCCGGCTGATCATCAACAACGTCGTGTCTTTGCTGATTGGGTCCTTGAATATCAAAATAACACCTCTTATTGAAAAACCCTTTACATAGAATAGTATCATTATCGCAATTAAAAGTCGTGTTTGGTGGATTTTGGGTTAATGGGCTGTACTAATTTTATTTATTACATCTACAGAAAGGTACAGATTGATTGGTGTATGGAATAAGTATAACCCCCCCCCCGAAATAATTGTCTGGCTACGGCCTTGGAGGGGAGCTCATAGCACTTAACTCTTTGCCTCATAGATAATCAACAAATAATAAACGAAGCTTTTTAAATTATCTATATATATTTTATATAAAATTGTTTAACTATAAACTGAATTATTTATTTTATTTTGTAAGAAAAGACTCTTTTTTTTTTTGCTGATGGCAAAAGGCAATGCTTTATTGTGAACTTTGTACAAAAATAATACCAAATTTTTAGAAACAATAAAATCACATTTTACTACTCCTTAAGTTATGTGTTAAAAAAGCTTTCATAAAAGCTATGTCTCATTACCGTATGTGCTTTCGTTGATTTTTGGTAAATTGTTTAGCATT
The DNA here is from genome assembly GCA_951217065.1 of Baccha elongata. Taxonomy (NCBI): domain Eukaryota; kingdom Metazoa; phylum Arthropoda; class Insecta; order Diptera; family Syrphidae; genus Baccha; species Baccha elongata. Next base: position 65,065,982 of record OX578274.1, read on the forward strand.
TTAAGTCAATTTTGCCCCTGCCGCCTGAATGGGAGGTGATAGACCCCCTTCATACTTATTTTTTCATACGGTGGTTTTCTTCTCTTGACATAATTTACTTGCTTTATCCTATGTGTGCATGTTATGGGAATCCCCACAACCTACTACGTAGATATTTTTTATATTGCTACTTTTTAATAAATACTAGCACTAAAAAATTCTGTATATTTTCACCAATTGCAGGTAGATTGAGATTTGAGCATAATATTCTTGAAGGAAATTTAATTCCCTACAACTTTTAGATACAAAACTTGGTGCTAAAAAAATGTGGAAAAAAGTCCCAACAAGAAGTTGGGATAGACGACGGTTCTGTTTTGCAAAATAATGTATGGAAGCAAATTGTAGGAAATTTTATCAGCTATATTTTCCTTCGTGATTTTTTTTCGTACAACGCACCGTCTCGAGATATGCTGATGCAACCGTGAGAAGATCCCTTATAACCACGCCCCCAGCCGCCGCGGCACTCCGATCACCGGGGATTTTTTTATTGCGAGTACAATCCTATGTTATGCAGGTCATTTTGCCTTGGAAAAAAGTTGAGATCTCGGAGCAAGACCGGGTGTTTTGATACCTAAGTGCACCTGCAGTGGGTTGTTTTAAAACTCGGATATAGACAGCGAGATGTTCTATGTTTGAGAACTTTGCCGGTTTTAATAGCAAAACACATAGCCCAACAAAAACGAGAGACAATCTATTTATAAAGCAATTGATATTCCACTGATGTTTCAGTGAAGCCCAGGGTCATAGTTGGGAGGAAAGGGTAAATTCATAAACGCATCAATGCAATAAAGATGCCTAAACAATATTAAAACATCTACAAATGCAAATAATTGGCAACACTTCAATCGTGTTTTTTACCGCAAACAATAAGCATTGATATCCAATCACAAATAGTTGACGATTTTGAATTAACCCGAATCCACCAAAGATCACAGTTTAACTGCAGGGCTGGACAATAATTTCATGAATTTGTAACTTATTGTTCTATAAGATGTTCTCCGTTTTAGTTTTTTTGTTTTACAATGGTGATGGAGCGCTAAGATGGCTTTTGAATTTTAAAAATCCAGAAGGTCAAGTAGCCAGGTGGATATACTTCAGACATATGACTATGAAATCCAACATCGAAAAGGAAAACTACACTCGAATGCAGATGTCCTATCTCGTCAGCCATGTAACCAAGACTGCAAGCATTGCACTCGCCAGGAAGAAAAGGAATCTATAACCATACAGCGAACCCATTGGCGGCTGGAGTAACGAGGAAATCAGGAATGCTCGGCAAGAAGATTTGGGCATCGAACCCATTCTTGCATGGAAAGAACATGAAGAGAAACCAGAATGGGAAGAAATTTCTGATAGAAGTCCGACCCTCAAAGCCTATTGGGCACAATGGAATTCCCTTCATGTGCAGGAAGGTTTGCTCAAACGAAGATGGGAATCTCCAGATGGCAAAACCTATGTGATGCAGCTTGTTGTGCCCCGGACAAAGGTTAATGACATTCTAAGTGAGATGCATGATGCATCTTCTGGATGCCATTTGGGTATCAACAAAATTCTGGAGAAAATTTGAGAACGTTTCTACTGGCTGTATGCAAAAGATGATGTGGAAAAATGGTGCAGAAAATGCGATACTTGTGCAGCCACAAAGAGGTCTGGTAGAAAACTTCAAAGCAAAATGTAACAATACAATATCGGAGCACATATTGAAAGAATTGCCATTGACGCATCGCAGGCCCATTTCCTGAGTCAAACAGTGAAAACCGTTTCATTCTTGTTGTCATGGATTACTAGCAAATGACCTGAAGCGTTTGCCATTCCAAACCAAGAAGCTAAAACTGTTGTGGATCAGATGGTGTACAATTGAGTCAGCAGGTTTGTTGTACCTTTGGAGCTTCATTCTGACCAGGGAAGGAACTTCCAAGAGGTTTGTGCACATCTGGGCGTAAAGAACACCGCTTCATCCACAACCTGAAGGGATGGTTGAACGTTTGAACAGGACTGTCAAGGAACACTTTTGCAAAGTAGTAGGTGACTATCAAAAAGATTGGGACCAACACATTCCTCTCTTTTTAATGGCATACCGAAGTGCGGTCCACATCACTACAGGACAAACTCTATCGGAAATCTGGTTTGGTACAAACCTTTGGCTGCCTAGTGAAATAAAATCCGTATGTCCTATAAGCTATCAACGAAGTGAAGAAGTTTATGTGGATTATCTTATCTGAAGGAAAACTCATTGACATTCATGACAGGACAAGGACGAAAATCCAGGTAGCTAGTGACAGAATGAAAACACGCTATGATGATGCAAATGCAACAACGTAGAGATTCCAAGCGGGAGATCTTGTGTGGCTGTATAACCCCCATCGACAAAAGGGACTGTAACCAAAACTTCAACAGAATTGGGAAGGCCCCTACCGTGTTTTAACAACGATTAACGATGTTCAGCGACCGAATTCAGCGAAGTGTTAGAGGCAAGCAAAAAGTTGTTCACCTTTACCGGCTATACCGCTACAGTGGAGAAGATGGTGATGGAATTGTTCGGGGCGAACAACCTTAGGAGGAGAGCAATGTAACATGTGTGTCAACCGTGAATTTACAATAGATGTCGCTGTAGCATTACTTGTCCACCACACTGTTTTCGCTGCTACAAGCATTACTTGTGCAACACACTGTTGGCGATAAGCAGCTTTGTAACATGAACAGTTTATACTTTTGCAGTAATGTACAGTTTGGTAAAACAGATAACGATGCTTCTTTATCTTTTGTGAAGCTTAACATAATCATTCGATTGTGCACTTTCAACCTGAGATCATCTCTAATAAAATAAACTTTGTATAACATTAATTTTCTTCTTTGTTTTATTTTAGAAGTTTTTATAAGTGGATTATCCCACATTTGGTGACCCCGACGACAGAAACCATGCCTAACGAAACAGCTTCATCATCCGAGGCAGCTTCCAACACATCGCCGCCACCATTGCCACTTCCTGATACCGCACAAATCCAGCGATTCATTGTTCGTCCACCTGCTTTTAATGCAGATCGTCCAGCTTTATGGTTTGCTCAGCTCGAAGGTCAATTTCATCTTGCTGGTATCACCGATGAAACGACGAAGTTTTTTTTTGCGTCCTCACACTTGGATGCTCTTGCTGCCGCCGAGGTACAAGAAATTATTCTTCATCCACCTGCAGTAGTGCCATATTCGAGGTAAAAAAATAAAAAATTGGAAAAGTTAGCAACACTCGCATTTTTCAGCCAGAAACTACAACCATCTCTGAGTAAACGAAGCCCTTACGACTTAGAGCTACACGCAGTTTACGCAGCTGTGCGAAAATTCAAGCATTTGCTGGAAGGCCGTGAAGTGTCGATCTACACAGACCACAAACCACTTCTGCATGCCTTCTCGCAGAACCCAGACAAGGCTACACCATGGCAATTTCGACGTCTGGACTTTATTAGCCAATTTTCGACCGACATCCGACATGTATCCGGCAAGGATAATGTTGTAGCCGATGCATTGTCACGTGTAGAAGCTATTGCTACTGTCATCTCCTCGACTGAACTCGCTCAAGCCCAAGCAGCTGACAATGAAATCCAACATCGACTACAGAATCTTCCACAAGACGCATTGTGTCTTCAGCCTGTAAGTGTTCCTGAAAGTGATCTACCGATTTACTGTGATGTCAACGGTCCGCTACCTCGACCATTTGTGCCTTTTGAGCTTCGACAGAAAATCTTCTTATCTTTGCACAGTGTAAGTCACCCTGGAGCCAATGCATCTATTAAACTCGTCTCGCAGCGCTATGTCTGGCCAGGTTTAAGAAAAGATTGTCGCCGCTGGTCTCGTGCTTATCTTGCTTGCCAACGCAACAAAATTTCTCGCCACGTTGTATCGCCAATAAACGATTTCCCTGCTGGACGAACTCGTAGATTTGAGCACATACATGTCGACATAATCGGACCATATGTTCCATCAAGAGGATATCGCTTTTGCTTAACAATTATCGACCGCTTTTCTCGTTTTCCAGAAGCTTTTCCGTTGGAAGATACAGGAGCCGAATGCGTGGCTCGGAAATTATTCGCTGGTTGGATATGCCGTTATGGTGTGCCACTGCGGATAACCACCGACCAAGGAGTTCAGTTTGAGAGCCAGCTGTTCAATGCCCTCAGTCAACTAATCGGCAGCAAACACATACATACTACGACATTTCATCCACAGTCAAATGGTATGGTCGAACGTCTCCACCGACAATTGAAGGCCGCAATTCGCTGTCACGAAAGTTCTTCTTGGATCGACACTTTGCCGATAGTTTTGTTTGGCATCCTCACAGCATGGAAGGATGATTTGGAAGCCACTCCAGCTGACATCGTTTTTGGAGAGCCGCTGAGATTACCTGGTGAGTTTCTTGTACCATCTCCATCTAATAATTTATCGTCCAAAGATCTTGCCGAACGTCTCAGGATTCAGTTCGCGAACCTTGCACCCTCTCCTGGCTCACGTCATGGTCAACGAAAAGTTTTCATCTTCAAAGATCTCGCCACCTGTTCTCACGTTCTGGTTCGTCTTGTTGCATCGCACAGTGCTTTTACTCCACCGTATGAAGGTCCATATCGTGTCATTTCACGACATCAAAAATATTTTGTCATTGACATCTCTGGACGTTCAACAACTGTATCGATCGATCGATTGAAGCCGTGTTCACTCTAAGTAGTACAGGCGATAACAGCCACAATACCAGCAACAACTCCAGCAACAACTCCAGCAAAGACACGATTGCAGAACAACCTAACACCTCGACAAGTCCAGAAACATCGCAACATGGACGATCTGGTTATTCGTCTTCATCATACCGTCCAAGCACCGACAGTGAATTGCCATCAACATCTACTCCAATAAGACGCGTTCGATTCAATGTTCCTAACAACATTTTTTCTTGCCGAAGGGGAGTATTGTATCATTACTTGTCCACCACACTGTTTTCGCTGCTACAAGCATTACTTGTGCAACACACTGTTGGTGATAAGCAGCTTTGTAACATGAAAAGTTTATACTTTTGCAGTAATGTACAGTTTGGTAAACAGATAACAATGCTTCTTTATCTTTTGTGAAGCTTAACATAGTCATTCGATTGTGCACTTTCAACCTGAGATCATCTCTAATAAAATAAACTTTGTATAACATTAATTTTCTTCTTTGTTTTATTTTAGAAGTTTTTATAAGTGGATTATCCCACAGTCGCATTTAGTAAAGACACACACATAGTTATAAGCAAATTTACCGAAGTATTGAACTTACTAGAAAGCTGCTCTAGAGGGCTCTAAGATCTAGATGGTTCTTCAGACAGCTGAAATGCTGAATCATCTATTATGTGTACCTGCTATAAAAGGATCATAAATAAAAAATGATAAATTAATAAAATCACATTAAAAAATCACATTATTGTGTATATACATATATATGTATATTTATGTAATAATAGTAGGTACAAATCTATACATATACAGATATATTCATTCATACGTATATATGTGAATCATATCATATGTGCACATATGCCTCACTGTTCGTTCTTTGCATCTACTCAGTATTGATAATTAATTGGTTTTTAGTGGGCTATAGGTCGTCGACGACCTATAGCCCACTAAAAACCAATTAATTATCTATACGATACAAAGGTCACAAAAATCAAATATTTTATCTACTCAGTATTCATAGTTTTTGTTATTTCCAAGAAAAAAAATTGCGCGAAAAACTGGTAAGGCGTTCGTATTTTCTTGTTTGTAGAACAAAATAATACATAATAAAGAGCATTTAAAAAAAAATTGGTTCATCTACCTGAAAATCGCAAGTTGTTATACAAATTTTCGCAACACAACAAAAAATGCGTTTGCCCTTTTTTTCGGTCTTCAATTACGGAAAGCAACTGCGCAAGGGGATGTTGTCGGAGTAGAAACAAAAGTATGTGTGTAATATATGTGTGTGTGCGTGTTATGGCGAAGCAGAAAAATGTAATGTCTCACTGTTCGTACTGTCTCACTGTTCGTACTGTCTCACTGTTTCAACCTCTCCCCTACTAAATTACATTATTTCGACGGTATATTACAGATTATTAGTAAATTTAGTGAAATAAGTACATTTTATAGTTAATAAATATGTAATTTCTGAACGAAACGTTGCTGTGCTTTGAAGTTGTGAAACCTCTTGTCAATTAATCATTTTATAAATCTATCTGGCCGGTGGAAACGCTTCTAAATATTCTTCTCTCACTTCACAAACATTCCACCCGCTTCAAGTGTGGCGTACTCAAATAATTTGTGTGTAATCAGAAGAGTAATCATCGTCTCCTCGCAAGACTATAGAATAATAAATAAATAGAACATCATCTCAGGAGGCTCCACCCACTTTTGCCTACAAACTTTCAAAACTGCAAAGTTTTAACTCTGTAATTCTGTATCTTTACCCGTGCATTTCAAATGGGACCGTCGAACTTTGCTAATCAATACATTCTTACAATTTTGCAATTGTTCCAATTCCAAATTCAAGTTTTTTCTCACTTTGTTTATTTATCTGCTTGACTGCCGATGTGTTAACATCGCAGTATTTTCCTAATTAAGCTAAATGCAGAGTGATAGAAAATGAATTCTTGGAAAAGGAATCAAACAGAAGCATTAATAATCAGCCTTATTAGGGAATCCGACGAATGAGTTGCGGAGGGAGTCTTACTCACTTTCGGTTTGCTATTAGCGAATCCGCAAGCCATACGCGGGAATAAATGTCGGTAACGTTGTTCGTAAAATTGGTATTACTGAAAACGAAAGGCATCCGCACCACATCCGCACTCCATACAAATGTTGGAAAAGCAAATCCGCAGTAAAATTTGTGCGGATGAAAGTGATTTTTATGAAAAAAAATTCAAGAAGAAGCAATAACAAATCTTAATTTTTTGAAACAGAAATAAAAATTTTTAGATCGCCGAAACGCATTAAGTTTTTTTTTCAGTATTTCTAGTAATTTATTGACAATGTCCGTGGACATCTTCGTAGAAATATAGTCCCTACGACCTAGTTTGACATTTCCTCTATCCAACTGCAAATGAACCTTGAAAATCGGTTCAGTGATTGCTGAAACACACACGGATTAAGATTGGTCCTTAAAATCGATAAAAATGGCTTATTTTGCGGTACAAAAATTATTTTAGTCAAAATAATTATTTTTTGTCCTATTATTTAGAGTTCCGGAAGTACAACTTTCGTGTCGTTTTTTGGCCAAACCGTGGAAATCTGTAACAAAATGTAGTCCCCATGACCAAGTTTGACATTTCTTCTATTCAACAGCATATTTACCTTTTAAATCGGTCCAGTGATTGCTGAAACTGACGGATTAAGATTGGTCGTTAAAATCATTAAAAAAGGTTTAATTTGCGATATTAGATATTTTAGATGCTAAATTATCTTAGATTGCTTTTCTCGTGTGCACTTGAACGCGCACAATGTCAACTTTTGACGTCCACGATAATGCAGTTTCAAAAATGGAAAAGTAGTTCGCGGATCGATAATGCAGCTCATTCATCGGATTCAATAATAGAATTTTATGCGAATGCGGATCCACTGCGGATCCAACCGGCTCCAGGGGAGTGAAATTTTGCGGATTCAGTAATAGGCATGAATAATTTATGGATGTTATCTCCTTTTATAAAATGCAAAAAATTCGCGTCGTGCAACTGTCTCACTCCACAAAAATTCCACCCGCTTCAAGTGAGGCGTCCTCAATTGAGGACCTGTGTAATCACGAGAGTACTCACCACGCCAAACTCAAATTTCCCAGTCTATCATTGACGTATTAGGTATGGACCGCCAGTAGCCAACTTCACGCGTGTTCCAACATAACTAGGGGCGCCATCAACTACTAGCAGGGAATCTGCGTAGCAGTAATATGATTTTGTTAATTAATTATTTACTATTGAAATATTTTGGTGGAAATTATTATCAAACGACTTTTATTTTACAAAACACATCCATTCCTTATACCATAAGTTACTTACAGATGAATATATTATCGTTTTCATTTAAATTCTTATGGCCAAATTAGTACACGTATTTAACACTAAAAGATGATGGCGTTTTTAGACTGTTTTTAGCTGGAACAACTTTTCTTGGCTGTTTGTATGAATATTTCAACCGACTGGCGGTCCATATCTAGTACGTCAATGGTGTAAATGACTGGCGTCCTCTGACTGAATGTGTACTATTCACATGAGCGCGACCAACGAACGACGAATGAATTAGAAAATGTGAGTTTATATACGTTTGAAGACATATTTCCACACAAATTCTTAACAAAACGATAGCAATATAGTTTCTATTTGATTTATGTTGCATACTTTTACTTTTTAATATCACATATTAATAAATTTAAGAAAACAAATTTATTCGTCGCGAAAAAAATTCTTGTTGAAACGAACTGTCAATTTTTATTCGCGTTCCACTTCGATCCACACTCGCAACGAATAAAATAATCGCGTGGATTTAACCTAAAAAAATCATTCTTTGCATTAAGTGGATGCACATGAAATCTTTTTCTTGTTTTGTTTATTAACAAGGACACCAATAACCTTTTTTTTAACAAATATAGCTTCGACCGCATTTTCTTAATAGTTTGTTTTCAAAACAAAACAAAATAATGATAAACAGAAAAAAAAAAAAACAATTGTCAAAGTGAAACGTCATTCGCGACGAATAAAAAACTCTCATGTGAAAGAAATGTCAAAATCGACGAATATTCGTTCATTCGTTGGTCGTTGTTCGTGCTCATGTGAATAGTACTTAATGGTCGCTTGAAAGCGATCTTTACGCGGTTAGCCATTTGACACAATCTGTAATATAGTGTTTGTAAAAATAAGTCTGTATGCGTGCATTTGTTTGACGAAAAACCAAAACCATTTTGATTTTACCTAATGACTGATTAAGCGACCTTTACATATTCAGTTATTTGACATTAATTTGTAATATAGAGTTTGTAAAAATAAGTCTGTATGCGTGCATTTGTTTGACGAAAAATCAAAACCCTTTTAATTTTGCCTGATATATTTTACAAACACTATTTTACAGATTTATGTCAAATGACTGACCGTGTTTGTAAAAATAATTATGTATTCTTGCATTTGTTTCACGAAACATCAAAACCCTTTTGATTTCGCGGTCAGTCAGTGGACGTCAGTCATCTACACATAATAATTAACCATCAGGCAAAATCAAAAGGGTTTTAATTTTTCGTCAAACAAATGCACGCATACAGCCTTATTTTTACAAACACTATATTACAGATTGATGTCAAATGACTGATCGTGTAAGGGTCGCTTAATCGCTTAAAGGTCGCTTTATAATATGTATAAGGTCGCTTTATAATATGTATAGATGACTGACGTCCTCTGACTGACCATGTAAAGGTTGCTTTAATGTGCAATGGCGCTACAGTGTAAATACTTTCCTAGACACACTCATTATTTTCGAAGCCTGAACTCATTCAATTCAATTTCACTCTTTAGAAAATAGAAATTAGTTTAGAATTTACTTTTCATTATTTGACAGACAATAGACTTTTATAAACAGAAAAAAAATTGATAGCTACTTAATTGCCGAAAAAATGGAATTATTAAAAAAATGTATCATCTCCATTCTTCTTCTTATTTCTGCTGCAAGAGACAATGCAAGCGTTGATGTAAGACATTATTTTGTCATCTACTTAACTCTTAACATTTTCATTATACCAATTGTATTGTAGCTCCCCGAAAAGTATGTCAAATCAGTGCAATCTTCCTCACACTCCAACAACTGGGCGGTTCTTGTAGATGCATCTCGATTTTGGTTCAATTACCGTCATGTAGCAAATGTGCTCTCAATATATCGATCTGTTAAACGATTGGGCATTCCAGATAGTCAAATTATTCTTATGATTGCTGATGACATGGCCTGCAATCCAAGAAATCCACGTCCTGGTCATGTTTATAATAATGCCAATCAACACATCAATGTATATGGTGATGATGTTGAAGTTGATTATCGAGGATATGAAGTTACCGTAGAAAACTTTGTTCGATTATTAACTGGTCGTACACAAAACAACACTGCCCGATCGAAAAAACTCCTCACAGACCCGGGAAGCAACGTTCTAATCTATCTAACCGGCCACGGTGGAGATGGTTTTCTGAAATTTCAAGATTCCGAAGAAATCACAAGCCAGGAATTGGCTGATGCTGTTGAACAAATGTGGCAAAAGGAAAGGTAAATTGTGAATTTTTTTTAAAGGCTAATAATTTCAAATGAGCATGGTTTTTAGAAATATGTATGTTAGTTTTGATGCATAGTTCACAAGGCGTAGTTCAGAGCTTTCCATTTTCATTTTAGGTACAATGAACTCTTATTTATGGTTGACACCTGCCAGGCAGCTTCACTCTATGAAAAATTCCAATCACCTAATGTACTAGCCATAGCCAGCAGCTTAGTGGGCGAGGATTCATTATCGGTAAATATTGTTTTAATAAAATATCAAACAGTGTTGCCATATCTTTGTTATGTCCAGCATCATGTGGACCCATCTATTGGCGTCTACATGATAGATAGATACACCTTTTACGCACTTGAATTTTTAGAAAAAGTCCAACCAAACAGCGACCGAACTATGGGAGAGTTTGTAAGTTTATAAAAGCCATATTAATTTTTCTGATGACACAATTCTATTCATACAGCTACAAGTTTGTCCCAAACGTGTGTGTATTTCAACTGTGAGCGTACGCAAAGATCTTTACAACCGGGATCCTAATAAAGTTGCGATAACGGATTTCTTTGGATCCATACGCCCCACAGAGATATCCACTGGAAGAATAAATATAACACTCGCAGATGAAGAGTAAGTTCGAATAAATTAAATACCTTACCGGTTGTTTTGAATAATCTTTTTATTATAGAGATTTCTTCGAACATCCTGTAGAGGAAATACATATTGCTGCTCAAATTAACTACGGGTTTGACCCACAATTTCCAACATATTTGTTTGCTGGAAAATAGACCAAAGATTTAAAAGATGTGTAGTCGTGTATTAATTGTTTTTAAATTTATTTTCCAGATTTTGTATAGATCTCCATTTTTAAAAAATACACAATTCAAAAAAAGTTGTGTTTTCAATTTTCCGATGAATTCAGTTACGAAAATTGGATGAATTTCTTCTTAAGCATTCCAAAAAGTACCGGAAGCGAGCATAAGAAATTGCAAAATTTTCAACTGTTCTTCTCTTGTAGGGAAAAGTTAAATATCATACTCATGGGCTTTTATCCTACAAATATTATAAATGTAAATGCAATGAAATTGGTTACTGGATTGACACATAAGTTATTTTTTATTCCGGAAAAGCATTGTTCCTGTGGGAGAGGTTTAAATGTTAAATGTTTAATGACTGGAGTTTTTGTTGTTGTTCGTCTTGAGTGTAATTGATAATAATTTACTTGATATAAAGATATAAATAAATAGAAAGTCGATTGGTGGGGCACTGGTATAAAGCAAAGGGTTCTTGTGAGAGTATATAGTACTTTGAATAATTATATACTTACCTGTTTATTTAATACCTTTGTTGCATACGGATGATGTCTTAACAAGGTGATTCACCTAAGGTGTGCCAAAAAGAAGCGATTAGGTAGAATTGAGACAGGAAAAAATCGTATGGGAGAGGGGGTCTATCTCTCACCGTTTAGGCGGGAATTCTTAAAATCCATATTAGCGATATTCCATTTAAAAACTTTCAAAGATGAAATGAAATTTCGACAAAAAAAATGTCAGTATACCTGCTGTCGTTTTTATTACTTGCGATAGTTTGAAAAATATTTCTTTAGGAAAATTTTCAATGATACATTCCATATAACGGCTTTTTTAAATGTTGACTTTCTCCCTAACCACTGAGCGGATCTTTACTGATGTTATTTCTAAAAGGACCCAGCTAGCCAAACGATAATGAAGTACTTAATTTTATAATAATTCTTAAAAGACATTAGATAAAATTAAAATTTAATATTTAAGAATTTTTTTTTTTATTTAGTTTTCGCATGAAAATTATTAATTAGCTAAAATTGGCATAGGCACTTCAAATTTTTCATAAAAATACTTTCAAAAAGTTGTTTTGAAAAAAATCTATTTTTTCGAAAACTGGATCTACGATTTTGGTAAAAAAAATTGTTAAATATAGGTATTGTAATACTTAAAAATTACTGGCATACCATGATTATTTCGAAAAACTCTTTTTAAAACTTTTTAAAAATAAACCCTTTTTTTTTTGTATATTCAGTTTTTATATTTCAATTTTCTTATAACTACTTACTTGCTAGACAAAAACCTTAACAACTAGCTTACATATTAACTTAACTAACTTACTGGCCCTATGCGAGCGCTCTAAATTATACCATAACCAACTTTAAATTATTGCCTTTCGGCGTACCTAGCTTAAATATTATCAAAATTCATTTATTACTTAAAAATAAGAAAATTAGGAAAAAACTTATTATATGTATCATTTTTTAATTTTTTATAAAACTTAAAACTACACTTAAAACTACTTAAAATAACTTAAGACTAGAACAGCCACAGCACCGGTTTTTTTTTCTTTTTAGTGCCACCATGATTGTTTTGTACTAACCTAGCCTACTTTTAAAGCCAAGGACACGCCTAAACCTGCGCAAGTCAAACCAAGGCAATAAACTCAATAAGTGAACTTTTATTATTATTTATTTTTTAAATTTTATTAGTTATTTTACATATGATTCAACCACCAGAACTGGCGATTTTGGTCCAATCTATCTATCTGGTCCCTTTCGGACACAGCCCTACTGAACCGAAGGCGCTCTGCTCCGCTTTCTGCGACGACGTCACGACCATAAAGGAGTCGCCTATCCACAGTTTTTCTAGTCTAAGTTTTTCAGTGTCTAAGACACTGCCTCTCAAATACCCGAATCTTTTCCATTTGATTTTTTGTTGTAAAAGCGTAATTTCTTCAGGTGTTTGTCATTCTCTTTCATTTTGAATGTACCTACTTTGTAACTTTTAATAGGAGAGACAGGGGAAAGAGACGCATGTTTTTTTACTCGTTCGTTTGATATTCAAAAATGAAATGAAAAGACAAGACATAATTTTCCCACCGGATACATTGTTGAGTTGTTGGGCATTGGCATGCCCTATAGGGTCTACGCGTGTTACCATTGGGTTTATACACATAGAGGAATCAAGCGTAAACTCACCAAAGTAGATTTGGCTAAATGAGCATATCGAGTTATTATTATTGCCCTAATTCCCTGTAAAGAAAATCACTCAAACCGAACAAAACAAAATTCTTCTACATACATTAGTATTTTTTTTCCTTTATTTCTCTTGCCTTTTAACTCAAGAATAATTGCTACAAGAGTAAAAAAAAAACTTACACATGATTTCTCTATGTGTGTAAACTCAATAAATAACAATTATAAAAAAACAATGGTTCAACCGACAATGCCATATTATACCTTTTTGAAAAGCCAGAAGTCTATTCGCTTTCATTCTTTTTAAATAAAATTTATTTAGTTTACTGTTTTTGAAAAATCAATTTTCAAACACAAAAATTTGAAAAATAAAAATGTCAACTATTTTTTTTTTTTTATTTTATGTAATTAAATATAATTTATGTTTTTCAAATTCAATTCTGTTATAAGTATATAGTCAAAAACCGAAAACCGCATGCTAAAATCAAGTAGATTCTGAGAAAATCGAAAATAACAAATATGTATTTGATATTTTCGATTTTCTCAGAATCTACAAGACATTTTAGTATGCGGTTTTCTGTTTTTGAGTTAAGACTAATAACAGTATTGAATTTTTAAAACAAAAATTATACTTAATTACATAAAATTAACAAAAAAAATAGTTTAAATTTTTTGTTTTCAATTTTGTTTTTTTTAATTTTGAGCTTGAAAATATACGGTATAATATGATATTGTAGGTTGAACCATTTGTTTTAAATATTTTTTTTTTCTGATTTAAGTCTCCCGCCTCAACGGGGGAGATAGACCTCAATTCAACCTACTCGCTCTATCTGTTTGGTGAAATTATTGTCCAGCCCTGCAGTTAAACTGTGATCTTTTAATTTTGATTCGGGTTAATTCAAAATCGTCAACTATTTGTGATTGGATATCAATGCTTATTGTTTGCGGTAAAAAACACGATTGAAGTGTTGCCAATTATTTGCATTTGTAAATGTTTTAATATTGTTTAGGCATCTTTATTGCATTGATGCGTTTATGAATTTACCCTTTCCTCCCAACTATGCCCATATGCTTCTTTGAAACATCAGTGGAATATCAATTGCTTTGTAAATAGACTGTCTCTCGTTTTTGTTGGGCTATGTGTTTTGCTATTAAAACCGGCAAAGTTCTCAAACATAGAACATCTCGCTGTCTAACATCTCGCTGTTAAGTTTTAAAACAACACACTGCAGGTGCACTTAGGTATCAAAACATTCGGTCTTGCTCCGAGATCTGCATTTCTACCTACCTACCACTTGTTACTGACACTATTTAAAAAAAATACATTTCTATAATTTGAATACACTACACACAAATACTATATTTGTAACAAATCGATAACAAATAGTTACTTTAACAAAGTTGAAAGAGGCGGAATAGATCCACATCAAGTCAAAGGAATTATTACCCGACTCCACAATGTAATGAACGGCGTTCTTGGTGAAAGATCATATTTCTTTTCAGGCTTATATGAACAGGACGGGGGGATGTCATAAGGTCCGCGGACATAATGTCTATGGACATTATGGCTGCTTCAAATAGACACAATGTCCATGGACAATATGACCGGTTATGAAATAGTCATGAGGCCCATAGACACAATGTCTATATTAAAATTTTCGCGTTTAGGGGCCGGTTATAGCGATCAGGAAAACGAAACAGGAAAAACTTTTCAAGTCGATAATTAAATATGTTCTGATTTTTCTTGAAACAAACATGCTACATTTATCGATGACAAATGACTCACAAATTGTTTGTGATAGTAAAATTTTTAACAACGCAAAAAAAAAAATGTTTTTTGTAAAAAATCAATTTAATTATTTTCCTGATGGACTTTACGTACGGAAAATTAAATTCCATCAGGAAAATAAAAAAATGCATTTTTTACAATAAGTATTTGTTCAACTGAAAATTTTATCATCACAACAAATTCTATGAGTTATTTGCCATCGATAGGTGTAACATTTGTGTTTTGAATCGAATAAAAACATTATAAACTTGTTCTGAAATTTGTTCCTGTTTCGTTTTCCTGATCGCTATAACCGGCCGCTTAGTCCAGTCACCTAAGTACTAAAAAAGGGTCAAACCTGTCACAAATTAATTACAAGTTGAGACCACTTTTAAAAATCTTCTTTTGGTAAGTAAAAATAGTGAAATAAAGTCTACCGCGTATTTTTGCAACCATAAAAAGTTTTTAACAAATTACGAAAATAGGGTTTTTTTCTAAATTTTTTTTTTAATTAAAAAAAAGTAAGTACGCCATCTAGTAGAACTGTAAATTTGCAACAAAAAATCTATGACTTAGTACTTCGGACGTACCGTTAAGTAGTTATGGACGTTTTTCATGATTACAACTTTTTTAAATTGTTAAAAATTGAATATTTTTTTTCGTGCACTTAAAATTTTGTAAAAAAATTAATGTCCATCGAAAGATCATTTCGAAAAATCAGATTTTATGAACCTAAATTGTTCAAACTATGATTTTTAAATCAGTAAAATATTGTTTTTTTGCGGTAGCATCTACCTTAACGCCCGTTCGTACGGATCACATTTTGAATAGAAAATTTAATTTCCAACAAAAAATATTAATTCAATTTTATTTTACATTAGGAGTAGCTAGCAACATCGTTTGAACTTTTTATTCTTTTACCTAGGTCTTACCGCTTAGAGCCAAGGGAGTGAACTATTGTCAAGTACCTACAATACTCTTCTTTTTGTGTTTCTTTTTGCACTAACAACAATTTGTTTGAACTCAAATATAAACTATCTATTTATTATTGGTGCTGATTGAAGTAACAAAGCTAATTTGAAGAATTATCGTAAGTAAAAAGTACACTTTTTTTAAATTTAACGTGAATGCACGCGATGACTGCGAATATGAAAAGGATTAACATTTTGTTTAATCATTCATGGCATTTTATTTGTTTTGCATCTCTGCCTTTTCAATGCGTTGTTAACTACCATCTGAATTCCCCATTTGGTATCTTCTAAGGCATTTTGATCTTCAATGGCATCCAATTCAGCGCTTATAAATGTGGCCAAAGCATTATTTTTGGGATTTTTTTTTGCATTGATTTTTTTAGTAAGCGCTTCCAGAATGTGGGTTGTCGTTTCTAAGAGATTATTTCTTAAATCGTCATCTACACCATCAGTGCTGCAGTCTATATTATCTTCTAACAACTGCCGATAAAAGAATATGAGTGCTTATTTATATTCACCGAAAGACCTAAACTCACCGTATTATGCCATTGTTTTGAATCGAGTTCACAGATATTTTGTCCTATATTTAAATTAGAAGTACTTCCATACATTTGTTCTTCTTCCGCAAGATTTCGGGTCGATTCTAAAAACGATCAAATTATTATTGCTAATTTTGAAATTGTATGGATATATGGAATTTTAATATTTTTACGGTTTTCGATTCCATTTAATGGCATTTCAATGTCGAAGAACTTCAAATAATCATAGCACCAGAGTTTTGGTGTGTATAATTCGTTGTTCTGCTTTGATACATTATTCTTGTTCAGCTCCTTAAGGAATTGTTGTCTAAGCTTTCTTATTTTTTGTTTCACATCATTGGGCGTTGTTTTTGGACGAACTTTTCTTAAACGGGCAGTTATCAAGAGAAGCGTTCTATCACGTACAGCACGGTTTAAAAAACCTTTGTTGCGTTTATCATACAAGTTAGGACATTTTTTGTACAGTTTAATAAGTAATATAGTTTGTTTACGATTCCAAGATGTCATAATAATTTGATAGGATCAGGAAGCGCCTAATCTCGTATTAGAATACAAACTTCCGTAGATAAGCCACCAAATCACAACATACAATATCAGTTTTGCTATTTGTAGTTTATTTCTGTCTTGAAGGCAGAAAGATGACAAACTAGAATTCGAAGAGA
The DNA here is from genome assembly GCA_951217065.1 of Baccha elongata. NCBI lineage: Eukaryota > Metazoa > Arthropoda > Insecta > Diptera > Syrphidae > Baccha > Baccha elongata. The sequence continues at coordinate 65,083,234 of OX578274.1, forward strand.
ATAGTGCCAAAATCAACAAGGATTTATATTTTACAATTTATTTTTAATTTCCTCAAGCCAGTTGAGTTCACGAAAATCACAGAGGAGCTAACAGAGAGGGTAATCCTGTCATTTTATTTGACGTTACCCACAAGCAAAGATTAAGAATATAAAGATGGGAAACTTTCGTACGTTTTACCCTCCAACACCCATTTGTTTACATTGTTGTATTTGTAATTTCGATTCGTATCCGTGTAAAATTGAGAGGGGAACCGAGGTGAATTTATTTGTTTTGACAGTTCTCCTTTTTTTGTTTGTCTAGTTTGCACAATTAATAAACATTTTTATGTATTTCTATAAGAACTTTCATTCTTTTAAAATATTTATGCTGACGATGGCTGACTAACTATAAGTGATAAATTTACTGGCAGTGATTCCGGTCAGGTGATGGTAGGAGCGATAGTGGAGACGATCATGAAAATACAGACGGTCCAAAGAAGACTAGAAAACGAGGAATGGAAGATGATAGTAGTGATGGTATGATTACTAGAAAAACAAACATCTATGAATATGCATTATTAAAGCATCTGCAATAAATTGCTCAATATACTGCGTCGTGTAGAGCAATATCTTCAATATTTAGGTATTTGTATATGTTTCATACCAAAACCACTGACAAGCAATAACAAATAATAATATATTGCACATAGGCTAGACCTTGATCTTATAACAAATCTTAAATATATGAATGAGTGAGCCCGTGAATTTCGACACGTATTCACAAAATTTTTCAAGAATGCGGAAAGACAGGTTCGAGTCGACCTGTGACTCCCAGTGAAAGCGCAGTTTGAAAGTTTCAATCCAGAACGCACCCCACGAAATTCATCATTTTTTGAAAATAACTGCCGATTTTTAAAAATAACAGACAAATTAATTCTCCACAGGGGAAAACTGTGGTAGACTGATTAAGTTGCATTGGTGTGAGCATTGACGTACAAGATATGGACCGCCAGTCGGTTGAAATTTGCATACAAACAGCCAAGAAAAGTTGTTCCAGTTAAAAACAGTCTAAAAACGCCATCATCTTTTAGTGTTAAATACGTGTACTAATTTCGCCATTAGAATTTAAATGAAAACGATAATATATTCATCTGTAAGTAACTCATGACATAAGGAGTGGATGTGTTTTGTAAAATAAAAGTAGTTGGATAATAATTTCCACCAAAATATTTCAATAGTAAATAATTAATTAAAGAAATCATATCACTGCTACGCAGATTCCCTGCTAGTAGTTGATGGCACCCCTAGTTATGTTGGAACACGCGTGAAGTTGGCTACTGGCGGTCCATACTTAATACGTCAATGGGTGTGAGTTTTTAACGCACATTTTTGCAACTTAATCAGTCAAATGACAGTTCGAGTTCGTAGGCAAATGCCGTTATCAGCCATTCTTTCCCATCTTTATATTTTTAATCTTTGTTTAAGGGGAAACGTGAAACTTAAAAAAAAAATCATGAACTGATTGCCGTGTTTTGGAATTTTATTTAATAAAACAATCTGTAATATTTACAACACGTTTAAAAACATTCAGAAACATTTATTAAAATAAATCTGATGCCGAAAATACTGGTTAAATCAATATGCTTTTTATATTTATACTTCTAGAGTTTTTAAACAAGATTCAAACTTTTTGGGTCTGTTCATAAACTTGTTTATTTGTTGGTTAGGCTGTTTCTACACTGGTGACTCACAAGTTAAAGTTAGGCTTATAATGAGAAAAACTATATTTGTATTTGCATTTTCGTTTGTTTGTTTGTTTCGATATAAAAAGAAAAGAAGGTAACAAATTCCCTTCAATTAAACTATCAGTTCAAAACCTACTTGCAAAAGAAAACGAAAAACAGTTATTTTTTGGCACCATTTAAAATCGACATTAGTCGCTTTCATATTATTTGATGCAAAATATGGAAGTTAAGCGATGACAATAATAACATAGAATATTTTTTCCGTTTTTTAATTGTTTCAAACACATCAGTAAACATTTTACTTAAGCAATTTGGATCCAGAAAAAATCATGAACTGATACATGATGTATACAGTCTCTTTTTACTACTGATGCTATAAACGCGCAAATGTAAAAAAAAATTATTTTTAATTGTTTTCATAATTTAAAGATTGTTTTTGCTTATAACTATAACCATTGACGCAAAATTATAGTCGATTTAACTCGAAACTAAAAGCAATTTAATGTGAAACTTGGTTAAAAATACGTTTTTCCGTATTATAAACGGCATAAAGTATACATTTTCTTAATGAAGTTGTCTAACTTTAAAAACAGCATATGATAGATTGACAGCTCACTCTCTTGAAATCGCTTTTGTGAAATGTAACTACGCACAAATACTGCATAAATTCATCAACGACCCCTTTCAGTGGAATATATAACTGGAAGTTAAAAAATTGTTTATTCTTGAGTAAAAGTTAGACAACTGTTCTAAAATTGAAATAATGTTAAGTGGTGTGACGTTAATTCCTTAAATATAGGTTGACTATAATTTTGCACCATTGAGTTTATAACATAGAGAAATCATGTGGAAGTTTCAAACTTTGCTCGTAGGATGTCGTTACTATCGACTTGTGTTTTTTTACTCGAGTAGCAATTATTCTTGAGTTAAAAGGCAAGAGAAATAAAGAAAAACAAATACAAATGTTTACAGAAAAAATTTGTTCGGTTGGGGTTGATCATTAAGCGACATCTACTTCGGTGAGTTTGAAACCATCTTGATTTCTCCGGGAATGCGCAAAGCTGTATCTGATCTTGCACTTCTGTCGTGTCTTAAAAAGCTTAGATACGTAAATAAAGTACTAGGATATCCGATATTGAAAAATAAAAATTAAAATTGAAAAAACACGAAATAAAAATACAAGTTGCTGTTTTGCTTCTATTACGAGATATGCGGGCTAAAATAGTACCAGCTGAAAATACAAGTGTGATCTTAGCTTAGCGTACATTTATGAACACAATTTATGAACACACCCTTATTCGGAAGAATCCTATAGGGAGTTTTACCATCTTGTCAAAGCTCACACTATGATGAAGACAGATTGAAATATGTATCGCGCTTTTTTCAAACTGTCAAACTCAAGATCTTGAAGAAAACAATTTGGAAATAATTTTTAAATGCGGTATTCTTTTTTGTGTGAAATTTGTGATTTCCGTGGCTTAAAAATTTATTTTAATTAGCAAAACCAACAATTTTCACAATTTTCGCGCACAAATCTTTAAAATTCCCGCTTTTGTTTTCAATCAATTTTTCAACAATGATAAAAAAAAAAATCAGCTGTTCATCATACTGCTGTTTTTGACAATTCTGTGAGAAGAGATATATCGTTGTTACCTAAAAAGCCCTATAGGGAGTTTTACCATCTTGTCAAAGCTCACACTATGGTGAAGACAGATTGAAATATGTACCGCGCTTTTTTCAAACTGTCAAACTCAAGATCTTGGAGAAAACAATTTGGGAATAATTTTTAAATGCGGTATTCTTTTTTGTGTGAAATTTGTGATTTCCGTGGCTTAAAAATTTATTTTAATTAGCAAAACCAACAATTTTCACAATTTTCGCGCACAAATCTTTAAAATTCCCGCTTTTGTTTTCAATCAATTTTTCAACAATGATAAAAAAAAATCAGCTGTTCACCATACTGCTGTTTTTGACAATTCTGTGAGAACGAGAAAGAGATATATCGTTGTTACCTAAAAAGCCCTATCTCCATTGACGTATTAGGTATGGACCGCCAGTAGCCAACTTCACGTGTGTTCCAACATAACTAGGGGCGCCATCAACTACTAGCAGGGAATCTGCGTAGCAGTGATATGATTTTTTTAATTAATTATTGACTATTGAAATATCTTGGTGAAAATTATTATCAAACTACTTTTATTTTACAAAACACATCCACTCCTTATGCCATGAGTTACTTACGGATGAATATATCATCGTTTTCATTTAAATTCTAATGGCGAAATTAGTACACGTATTTAACACTAAAAGATGATGGCGTTTTTAGACTGTGTTTAGCTGGAACAACTTTTCTTGGCTGTTTGTATGAAAATTTCAACCGACTGGCGGTCCATATCTAGTACGTCAATGCCTATCTCCATTCATGATCGAAATCCACCACAGCTCATGATTTTAAGGGGAAACGTATTCATTGACGCGAAATGCAAAAAATCTAAACATTGGGTAACCGGAGGGACAGACGTAACTACAGATTTTTATCTTTATTAGATAATCTTTGACGAAAATCTACCAAGTGGAATTATGTGATTGCGTTCAACAAATTTGATGTTGTTGTCAATATGTTAAAATGTCAACTACAGAGAGCGATTGCTTGCGTTCGCGTGGAAACTATTGTGGTTCACATAATCACATACTTTACTGTTGAAATTCCTTGTTAAAACACAACTGATCGACCATGCGGCGGGGAAATAACTGAAAGTATCTTAAAATTTTTAGTCACAGAGGAGCTAATTAGATAATCTTTGTTTTTAGTATACTCACCAAAGATTAAAAATTCTTAATCTTTGATACTCACGAAGCCAAGGGAGGATTGGCAAACAGCTGACTACGAATATGTGTTTGTGTGTCTTTTGACACCTATCCGGTTTTGGTCGTTCGCAAACTCATACGCATTGACGTACTAGATATGGACCGCCAGTCGGTTGAAATTTTCATACAAAACGCCAAGAAAAGTTGTTCCAGCTAAAAACAGTCTAAAAACGCCGTCATCTTTTAGTGTTAAATACGTATACTAATTTCGTCATTAGAATTTAAATGAAAACGATAATATATTCATCTGTACGTAACTCATGGCATAAGGAGTGGATGTGTTTTGTAAAATAAAAGTAGTTATATAATAATTTCCACCAAAATATTTCAATAGTAAATAATTAATTAAAGAAATCATATCACTGCTACGCAGATTCCCTGCTAGTAGTTTATGGCGCCCCTAGTTATGTTGGAACACGCATGAAGTTGGCTACTGGCGGTCCATACCTAATACGTCAATGCTCATACGATACAGAAGAATCCAGATAGCTCTTTTGGTGTGCACCCGAACGTGCGCATTGATGAGGGTAGGCATGGACGTAATAGATATGGACTGCTAGTGCCATACCCCAAGTTGGTTCCATTTTAGTCTTTGTCATTTTGGGCGACACTAGCCCTCGAAGCTCCACTAGCGGGAAAAAAAGGAAACCTCCATTTTGACATTTGTTGAACAGAACAAGACGATATTCCTACTATATGTGCGGTCTTGCGGAAGAAATAGAGCTATAAGAAGCTTGTTGTTATATTATTTATATAGGATTTGTATATGAATTATAAAATTTTAACGTCTCAAAATTCCATTTGATAATTATTTGTGGCCTACATAGAATTGAATGCTTAGGCGAGTTTGGCGAACTTTTTATAGAGCAATATAGTTTTTCATGTAAACATTGCTTCAAAACAACCAACTTTTCTTAATCGAAAGTGAAATTGGAAAATATCTTCAACAATATATATACATATATTTGTCACGATTTCACCTAAAAAATATAGAAACCTCAGCTAGCTCGACAACACATGGACGTACACATTCACAAAAGCCATTCATGTAAGTCATCTAATGGTAGAACCTACAGCCAAACATGATATTTGCGCGTAATTTAAGAGCAGCCAACATCGGATATGGCCATTTTCAGGTTCAGAAGGACAATATAATCTGAATTACCATGGTAGCAACTGCTACATGGTGATGACGTCCGCCATTGAGTATCATCAGCCCACCAATCTATATGATGGACAAGATCTCCAAGTACCCCATTAAAATGACATTAAAAAAGCCATTAAAAGACTGAAGTCATAAATACTCTGGAGTTGATCTAATTAGGAAATGCATCATGCAGAAAGAGATCGCGGCTTTAGATTTTCCAAATCTACCATCGAACAAAAATTCACACTGCGCCAGATTCTGGAGAAGACGCAAAATTTAATATATACATAGGTACCCTACATCTAATTATCGGTTTCAAAGCTACTTACGATAGTCTGGAAGAGAACAATTATACATATTTCCCAAACTGAAAACACTCAGTCAAAATTGATGGATACTGAAACATTTATCACATCCAGATCTCTGAAACAGAGGGATGCAATTTCATTTAAATGCGTTTATATTTGGATTGAGAAGGTAGTACACAACGCCCGCCAAGCAAACACTTCAGGTATCAGGTAATTTCTTAGACATGGTAAAGTCATCGATGTAATAGCGAGAAGCAATTGAGCAGTTACTCGTGCCAGCGCCAATTTCGAGTTGGAAGCCACCAAAATGGGTGTAATTGATAAGACAAATTATGTAACCTAACCCGATTTATGGTGGTATTGTGTACAATACACAAAGAGTACAACTTCTAGCGAAAAAGATACAACGACAAACTACGTGCCATAAGTCTAATCAAACAACTTTTATCTTCAACTGTTAAATTGACTGGAACATGAAGAGCGAATGGACATCGACGCTGCAGGCCGTAATGTTTAATGAGCAAGAATAAGAATAAGGAAATCTCTAAGAACTTTGTATACACAATTGGAGACATCAGGCTAGAAATCTTATTAGACTTGTTACTTGACACTCCGGACCTGTAAACACAGCTTTTAAAAAAATGCTCACGTTCGGGTGCACACCTAAAGAGCTGTCTGGATACGCCTGTATCGTATGAGTTTGCGAACAACCAAAACCGGATAGGTGTTAAAAGACACACAAACACATATTCGTACTCAGCTGTTTGCCAATCCACCTTTGGCTTCGTGAGTATACAGAACATTTTAGGATACTTTCAGATTTATTTCCCCACCGCAGCTATATGGTTGATCATTTGTGTTTTAACATGGAATTACAACATCAGTAAAGTATGCGAACAACAAAAGTTGTGCACGCGAACGCAAGCAATGTGTTACACTTTTAAAATACATAGCAGTCTTCTTGACGTAATATTCAGTGTGTCAGGCTATCACACAAGAGATCAAATTTAGCCTAACACACGCACAAAAAACGATTTTTTGAGACTGTAAGTCATTAAAGTCTTGGCTCTCGTCATACAACTATGCCATATACCTACAAACTTTGACCTTTGGAAATCGTTTAATTTGAAATTGGTATAATATTGTGACAAAAGCCATGGTTAAAGTCTTAACACTTTCAATAAATCCTCTTGTTTATTTTCTACCGAAATAAATTGGACCAATAAATGACCTCCGCATCCGAACGGTTGAGATGAGACGATAAGACTAACGAATAACCAGACCTCGGGCGTGATAGTTCGACAATACTACTGGTTTATAGTAACCATATAAACCATAATATCGATATGAGTTAGGTATAAAAAATACGTACATAATTGATTATTTTTGACCAGCAAAACATTTTTAGAATTCTTAATATTGAAATTGCCAATCTGATCGGATGATAGATACTGACCGGATACCGGTAGTTGAAGGATACCTTAGTTGTATGTATTTTATGGATTTCACGAACCCAAACCTGGATATATGCTACCTGTAAAGATCAACAAAAAAGTCAGTTTTTTTTTGAATAATTTCTACGTAGATTGTAAGCAAGTAAAACAACACTTCATGATTGTTTTTAGAACAAATAAATTTTAATTTTAAACAACTAACATAAATAATAATAACGAAACTACCTACATACCTATTCAAAATAAAATAAACGTATGTAGGTACCCTTTGAATTCAAATTGGGGTATAGGTATGAAAATAAATATATTTAAGAAAATAACAAATATATATATGTTTTTAAGAAACTAGACATTCGGGTACCCAAGTAGGTATTTGTTTTTAAATAAATAAATTGATTTCTTACAAATATTTTTGTTCAATAGTGTTCAAGAGCTCCATAATATTTTCTTCGTATAGCTCATCAGCATCAGTATACATATATATGTTAAATTTTCACTTTCGCTTCAAATGTATCTTTTGTATCTTCTTGAATTGCTGTAAATCTGTTCTTAACCATCACAATTCCATCTTATTGTTTTCTTTCATCCATTTTGACATCGTTTGGTGATGATGACTTTCTGCTTCTTTTGCGCTTTCTCTTCTTTTTAGTATTTTGTGTTTCTGTTTCGACAAATTTTATTTGAAGACGCCCACAGTTACAGACGACCGCAACATTATGATTGTCTAAAAAATTTCGTCCCAAAATCATTGGAAATTCCTGTACTTCTTCATCTACTATCAAAATTTCTATCAACATCTCGACTTCACCTGCACTTACATTTCTGCAAGTTCTTCCTAAGTTTTTATATAATCCTTAACCAAATCCTTCCAGTTGAATATTACATGATTTCATTTTCCATTTTTGTTTAATTAATCCTCTTCAATGTCGTACAGTCACTTTCCATATTAATTTCAGCACTCAACAATACGTTCTCCAGCTTGACGGTTTGGACAAAATCAGTGCAAGCAGTAGATGGTATTATTTTTTTGGTGGCCCATACTTCGGTATAACTATTTCTAAATTTCGTTTCTGGGATTCCTGTTCCATACAAAACTGAGTGAGGTGTCCAGACTTCTTGCACTTTTGAAACTGTTTGGTAGGGCTGTTTGTGGCAATAGCAGCATATGGTTTAGTTTCATTTTTGGGCGGCTCACGGCATGGGAATAGTTTTTTAGAATTTTCGTTTTGGAAATCCTTTTCCATACAATACTGAGTGAGATGTCCAAACTTCTTGCACTTGTGGCAGTAGCAGCAGATTGTTTAGTTTGTTTTTTTGGCGGCTCATTGCACGGGGATGGTTTTCTAGAATGTTTGTTTTGAATTTCCATACAATCTTGAATAAAATATTCAGACAAAATGTTTCCTTATCCTTACAAAATAATTTGTACACTGAAACGTCAAAACAAAACCATTCACAGGTAAATACTCATAGATGTCGCAAATTTCTATGAATGAAAATTAAATTTTTAAAACAGATGTCGCGAGTTTCTACGTGAGAATTTTGTAGTTTTTTGTTTTGCCGACAGTGGCGTCTCGAGGGCTAGTATCGCGGTATCTAATTTTGGAGACATTTTTTTGACAATTGTTGTATGAAACTCAAAGATTAAAAATATAAAGATGGGAAAGAATGGCTGATAACGGCATTTGCCTACGAACTCGAACTGTCATTTGACTGATTAAGTTGCAAAAATGTGCGTTAAAAACTCACACCAATGCAACTTAATCAGTCTACCACAGATTTCCCCTGTGGGGAACTAATTTGTCTGTTACTTTTAAAAATCGGCAGTTATTTTCAAAAAATGATGAATTTCGTGGGGTGCGTTCTGGATTGAAACTTTCTAACTGTGCTTTCACTGCACACACAGGTCATCCACTTCCAGTTCGTCCGTCCCCTCCCGTAAAAAAAAATTTTTCACCACGCTTTCCTATCTGTGAATACGTGTGAATGGTGAGTTTGTTTGACTTATGTCAAAGGAAATATGACAAAAAACTATAAAAAATTGTACGCAAAATTGTAAGTAAACGGAAATATTTTTTTCTAAAAACGTTAAATAAAACCTTAAATATTGATAATAAATAATTATTTACAGATGTAGCAGTGCAACAGCATGTAAACAAACCCAAAATCAAAAACACCTTCAACTTGTAGTAAATTGTGGTAACTTGTTTTTCTTTTAACATTTTTAAGGTGCTGATGTTTAAACGTTCCGAAAAAACATCATTTATGCCAAATCATGCAGTTTTTCCAGGTGGTGTATAAGAATCGGTAGATGAGTCTTAAATAATTGAAAAAATTTGGCATTCAAGATAAATTTCTAAATGGTCTTGTTGTACAAGGTCGTGGCCTGGTATTTTCATAAATCTGGACTTAAATCAATTGAAAAGTAAGTTTTGTTCGTATGACTTTAGACCAGAAATTCATTTAAATTGCATGAAAGTTTAGTATGAGCTAAATGAAGTCTGATAATTTTCTTGTTTCAGAGAAATCGCTTTGCGAATTACTGCCCTTCGAAAAACATTTGAAGAAGTTGTATTATTTCTGTGCCGAGGAAAAGATAACTTAAGCATTGACAATAAATAAGGAACATACACTGAAGATTTCCAAAAGATAACTTAAGCATTGACAATAAATAAGGAACATACACTGAAGATTTCGACCGAGAACATTGGCAACAAGAAGTACATAACGATCCTACAAAATTTTTAAGCATGTGCGAAGAATGCAGTACCCGATTTATGGAGTTTAAATGAATGGTCTGTCTGGTTAACTCCAGCATCAGCAAATAAAAAGTAAAATGTTATTGTCATTGTCCACTTTTCCGAATATTCACGTGGCCCTATATAAAGTTTTCTTTCGAGTTTAGATGAACACTGCTCGCACTATTTTTACTCTCAAATGGACACCCTTGTTGATGTCCACTATTTGGCCATGTTGAAAATCGGACAGCTAATCTCAAAATACAAACTGTGTTAAAGTTCTGCGTGGTAATATCTGATAATGATCAAAGCCTTTTTACTCTTGCAATGACTCTCAAAATGCTTAAATGTCGAAAGTAAAGATACATGTCGATTTGAGAGTACCTTTGCAATTAAACTCGAAAGATTTTAATATCGCGATCGCGAGTTCTCTGGTAGAATAAATGTGTCTTCTAAGATAACTTTTACAACCGTGTCCACTTGGTATTGTATTTTTTCTGCTTGGTATCAGTTTGAAGTAGTGAAAGCCTCATTTTTACTAGAGAGCTGATTGAATATTCACTTTAGCTCGCAACATTTTTTACTCTCAAATGGACAATCAATCAAAAGTTGATTGGTCTAAAAATTCCTTAAAATAAAATAATATTTGCTTTAAAATAAAATATAACAATACAATTATTTTAATCTTTAGGTTCGAAACAGCATTTTATTTAGTTGCTGTTGTTTTATATTCAGAATAATATATTTAGAGCCATACTCCAGATTGAAAATGATATTTGACTCCAATTTATTTAAAACAGTGTCAAGAAAATGAGAAAGGTTTCTTTGGGTCCCTTCCCTGTCCATAGACAGAAGATATCATCAACATCTGGCATAGAAGAAAATATTATTTAAATATGAGCTTTTTGAACCGAAAAGCGTATGCTCGAGATGACCCATATAGCTGCAAATTAATAATAATTTTAATAATTTAATAATTTTAAACATAAATATTTTAATTGTATGTATATATAAGTATGTATATTTGACTTTAAATACCCTAGAAAAAAATAAATTATGTTGATATCACCCAGCATTTTATTTTATACTCGTTAACATCTTTTCTGGCAGTTATAATATAACCATCGAGTTTTTTTGATGATGCAACAACTGTAATTGGACCTAAATAAAATATAATTTAATTTTAATGTTCAATCAAATAATACACTTTGTACATACCTTTGAATATTTGAAGATTTAAATACAATTTCACTTTAACTAAATCCCATATATATATAAATCCATCATTATTTACATTAATCAAATAATCATCTTCCTTCCAACTTAACGACATTGGTATTGAGTCAAGTTTTTTCTTAAAGAGATTCATACCAGTCTTCATATCTGTAACTTGAATCAATCCATCTGCACTGCAAGATCCAAGTTTGGTCTGATTTTTATTAAGACAAATGCCAATAACTTATCCTTGATGCTTTTGAAAAAGAACTGGCTCGGATTGACTGTAAAGGGCTGATGCAATCATTTCTAAGCCGAATTTCCAAATCCATATGTTTCCAGTTTTAGTTCCTATGAACACTTGAAATGTATCATTAGTTTTCTTAGAGCAAACACACGTCACATTAGAATATATTTATATTAGAATATATTCATATATATTTACTTGACGCTGCAATCCCAACTACCAGATATAAGTATACCCAATTCTTCATCGTGGCTAAGACAAGATACAGAGTCTTCATGGCTCTGAATATTCCTTGGGATTCATTCTGTCGTCCGCTGTTTCGACGTTGGGCAAATTTATTAAAGGATCTGGCGACAGATGTTTCCTTAGACTGGTTTTAAATTAAGCAACTTCTGCGTTGCGACTTACGTCGATTTTGTTTTGTGTTGCTTCCGAGTCTCAGCATCACTTTTAAACTTTGCAACTAAATGAAACTCCGATGTCACTCCGCACGAAACGGCATGAAGCACAACTGCAAGTAGACAACTTTTTATTTTATATTAAAAAAGATAAAATTTGCCAGTCGGATACTTTTAAGGCGAAGGTTGCAAAAATTTTCAAACTATACAAAATTTCTGACTGTCATTTAACTGTCAGATTATATATGTCAGTTACGTTTAACTGCCCACAGTAAAAAAAAAGACTTAAGGGGGTGACTTGTGGTGAAACACTTGCGATGGTGCGTTCACACTATGTGCTAATTTTTATTTTTATTTGTAGTTAGATAAATAAACATCTAAAATAAGTTCAAAAACAATTTCGTGATGTTTTACATCATTTCTTATTAAAATCGTAGTTAGAAAAATGATTTTAAGAAGAAAAATGTTTATTTCCAGTTTATTTCCCGCTCCAACGGATGCCAACGGATTATTTTGAAAATTTTATTTGAAAAATTCAACACAAAATGGAGCCTTTTTACTTTTTCACCAATCGGCAGTATTTCATGAATGTAGTGGTGGGCCAAACTTGACAGTCCCATTTGAAATGCAAGGGCGCACGCACACAGAAGTTTAGCAGTGCCGATTTGAAAGTTTGTAGGTAAAAGTGGGTGGAGCCTCCTGAGTTGATGTTCTATTTATTTATTATTCTATGACTGCACAGTACACATAACAAGGTAATATACTCCGAGTTTCCATTTTTGTTCAAGTTCGCGCATGTGTCAAAAATGGTGACCCGCTGTCACTGGGAATGCGCTGTCACTGAAGATTGACACTTCAGCCACTCACAAATCTAGAGAAGTTTAATCAATTTTTGTTATATTTGTTTTGTTTGGTTTATAAAAAGTAAACTTAACCATTTTTAAAGATGGTGATATTTTGGCTCTTTTGATCTTTTGGAAGTTTAATGCGAATAAAAAAAACTCCATTTTTTCCCTTAAATGATACATACTATTCTTAAAGTTAAAATATGATAAAGGAGCGGAAGCAACTGTTATTTTTAATGGAAAACCGATTGCAATGGATGCACAAAATCATCGACTGCATTAACAGTTAAAACAAAATTAAATTAAAAAAAAAATCGTAATAAATATATGCTCTATAACCAAAACTAGTTTTTACACATTTTTTTTTGTGACAACCATAACTATCCAGAATCGCTGCAAGCCGTTTTGAATTTTCTCCTGTAGTGTATTCAGTTCAGCAAAAGAATGGTTCTCTAACATTGATGTGTCGACAACAATAATGAGCTTTCATCTTCGGAATCATTGAAATTGCCCCCTGTTTGGATTGCTTTGAAATATCTAATGAACTTGCTATTGGACTATTGAAAAGAATCGCTTTGATTCTTGCGAACATTCCACGTGATCAACGTGATCTCTTCAATTGAATCTTTTGGCTCAATTAGCGAAAATTGGGAGTGTGCCAGTAACAAAAGGTGAACGTATGGATCCAGCGTACTGGATTGAGCGCGCTTGTGCAATGATCAGACACACAAATCCGGATATTCAGGCTGATGAAGTTCACCCTATACACTGCCGTATCCGTCCGTATGGTAGGTAAACTCGCGTCTCAACTAGTCAAACAAATGGGTTACCTATATGTCGTACATTATCTCAGCTGGTTTCTTGTACCTGGGTAGTATTTGGTTGACGTCTTTGCAAATCAGAAGAATGAATCGTTGGATGGTTTGAAAAAGAACTGTTGATGACTTTTTTTTAGGTTTTCTATGTACATAAGTGCAAATAGAGAATTTTATATCATTTCCTGTTGACTATTAATTAACTAATAAAGAAAATTGACATGTTTAACTGTAATCCAATTTTGTATTTAAAAATGAAAAATAATAGTATTGGCAATTCTACAAGGGCACGTTATGGGCAAATAGCCCATACGATTTTTTTGTTCTTAATCCCTTCTTGTTCCTTTGAGAGAAGCACTGACAATAACTTTCTTTTTATCTTTTCGTACCAGTGTGTTGTTATATGCTGTCTACATTTCTACAAAAGCAAATGTTGCGGCATCACGTGTTTGTCCAATAAACCATTTATAGATTATATCCTGCCATGAATCTGGAACAGTAAAACAATTGATAATTTAAGAAAATTAATTTTCAATTCTTACCTAGCATTTGGGATTGGCTGCAATTTTAGCAACACTGCAGTTTCTTATGAATTCCACACAACTGGCATTCCATATTTCTCCACTCATATCTAATTAAATAGTTAAGCATTTACTAAAAAAATAAAGCGTCCAAAAAAATATCCGATCAATTCGATTAATTTGTTAGGTTATGTTATGTTTACTGTGGCAGAATGCAGAAATCAACAAAAAAAGCAGAAAAAACAAATGAAAAAATGACATTTGTGCTTTAGAGTTATTATAAGTAGAGCCAAATCTAGGGTCACCAAATGTTTTTTTTTTTTCATATGTCAATCGGTTTTTGACAATCTGCGCAGTATATTACCTTTAATTTGTGTACTGTGCTTTCACTGGGAGTCACAGGTTGACTCTAACCTGTCTTTCCGCATTCTTTAAAAAATTTGTGAATATGTGTCGAAATTCACGGGCCCACTCATTCATATATTTAAGATTTGTTATAAAATCAAGGTCTAGCCTGTGTGCAATATATTATTATTTGTTATTGCTTGTCAGTGGTTTTGGTATGAAACATATACAAATACCTAAATATTGAAGATATTGTCCTACACGACGCAGTATATTGAGTAATTTATTGCAAATGCTTTAATAATGCATATTCATAAATGTTTGACAAATTCTTTTTATACTATGTTTCCATCAAGCACTTAATCTTGATTTGAGCAGATTTATCCATAATCTTGCTTAAACAGTGTCTATAATTTCGGTCAATATTTCACTTATTGCGTATTGTTGCGTAAGACATAAATATTTGACAAACATTTATATTTTAATCATGAATCGAATCCATCAATTAACAAGTTATGAAAAATCGGAATATCGTATAATTGGTTAAAGCCAAAATATAATTAATTTTTTTCTTGAAATAAATTTCTTCATAAAAAATAATTTGACTCACCATACATCAGAGCGTGAGCATAAAATATTTAAAATAACAAAAATATTCACAAAAAATACTTTCAATTTTGTTAGATCCACGAACGCGGCATTATATGTGAGAATTATGAACGAAATCCACCACAGCTCATGAACCTCATGAATATGGTCTGTCTGGCATCATTTTCGAGTTGCGCTCGACCCACATGTCATCAGCTTGTACTCCTCCGTCTCCTCCCATTGAAAAAAACTTTTTACACGCGCTTTTCTATACGTGAATACGTGTGAACAGCTAAATGCAAAATTGTAAGAATATATGGTCCAGCCCAATTTGACAGTCCCATTTAAAATCCACTGGCACTCATTCAGAGTTAAATCTGAGATTATGTTCTATTTATTTATTATTCTATGGCTCGACTTTAAAAAAGTGAAAAATGTTTCTCTCAAATGAATGGAAAAGTTTTCACGATATAAACGTTTTTATACATTTTTTATGATTTATCAAACTAGCTGGTTTTGAAGAAAATTTAATTCAATATGATACAGAGAATCCGGTTTTTGTATAAACTACAGTTTGTTTCCTTAAATTTATTATTTTAAGAGTGTTTTTAGTTGATATGAGGTCGTTCACATGATTTTATTTTTTGACAGGTCATAAGAAAGGTTATGCTTTTATCTAATTTAGAAGTATACTTACAAAGATATAAAGAAAAAATGTGTAGGAAATATATTTTGTTTAATTTTATTTTTTATGAAGAAAATAAATTAAACATTTAATAATGCACGTATAAACGAATGAAACTTTCCACATGAAATAAGTCCGCCAGTAAACATTTTTTCTACGGGAGGAGACGGAGGGGTACAAGTTGATGACCTGTGGATCAGACCAGGGTGGCATAGAGTAGAGCAAAGCTGTGAAATGTCAGAAGAAGTTAGAGCAGAAATGTCAAAAAATGTGATATGAAAGTAAAAAAAATTGCGTTTTGTTTTGCGAGCTCGTTGTATATGCAAATCTTTTTTAAAAGAAATTTTAATTTTAAATTTTTTTATTTTTTTAAGGGCCAGTTGTACAATCGTGGTTCAAGGTTGTTCAAATTTTTAAACCACTGATTTCCATAGATAATCTGCCAAAATCGGTGGGTTAAAAACTTGACCCACTATCGTACAACTAGTCTTTAAAGTATTTTTTAGTTTTATATTACCTGCACTTCATAAAAAAGCTCGTTCATAAAATCTAACACTACCCTAACATGTTCTACTTAAAAAAAAAACTGATTGAAAAACAAATCAAGCAAATCTAAATATTTCTACAGATGAAATTGTCTCCCTTAATCTTGCTTCTTAAATTTTGCTCTTTTCTACTGAGAGCAGTTTAGAACAGTTTAGAGCAGCTAAGTAAACCTGAACTTTATGAGTACTCTGATTTCAAAGATACCAGGAGAACCTATAACGCAAATAACTGTTAAATTTTCAGAGGTGAGTTTCCGAATTGGATTGAGAATATTTCTGTTATATTTCTGTCATATTTGTAAACGTCAAAATATTTCAAAAGGAAAAAAATTTCTTGCCATTGATTTAATCGTTTTGTTGTTCAGTTGCGAAAAAAAAAGAGAAGTGTCAAGGAAAAAGCACGTTTGATTTTTTGCGCTGTATATTTTTCAATTTTAATTAAAATTAAATAAAGTAAATAAAGTTAGAAAAAGTCTAAAAATTAAAAGAATAAGTTTCCCGCCGACTCAAATAGTTCCTGTCGTTGGATGCTCTATTTTTGGACTGATTTTTAGTGGATTTGTTGGACGACTCCTCATTTCTACCACTAGTAACGTGGGGTGCACGCATTTGCGACACCACTTTGGATTAGTTTTGTCCCTTCACAACGCCACATGAAGACAAAACTCGTGGTAAAAGGCCCGGTAAAAAGAAACTGGCTGCTGCTCAGCAACTCTTGGCTTTGAGTCGCCAAAATAATGCAAATACTGATGATCCTGACAACGTGTCTCGCAAACGCCCTTTGGATAACCTCGTGCAACCAAGCACCACTGACTATGCGTGGTTGTCTCCACGCAAAAAACAACTCTTGGCTGCAGGAATACCTTTTAATTATGAGGCGGACGCAAAGTCAATCAACAAGTTCTCCATACTCGATTCGGGTTTGAAGATACATGTCTCCAAAGGAGCTAAACTTAGTCATAATTTGGCACATCAAATGGAGCAACCAACAATCAACGATAACCCAATCGATACTGAAGTCGATGACGTTGAATTCTCGCTAAATGCTGAGAACAGAAACATCAGGGTTGAAAATCAAGGGTCAGCTGCATTATTACCAGCACGAGACACAGCAACACCAACAGCAGCACCAGCGGCAGCAAATGAGGCAACAACAGCGGCAGCAACATCGGAGAGCAACGTCAATAGGATGGAGCCTCTGAGCTCGAGGGGTAAGTACTGTCCCCCAACATTTTTAAAAAACGTAGATGTGTATAGACTAGTAAAAGAATTTAGAGATAAATCGGTGAAATTCAATTATGAAATTAGAAATCGTGGTAGTTCAAGTAGATTATTCGTTGATAATAGTGGGGTTCATAGTGAAATTATGGATCTTTTGAGGCAAACCGACAATGTCGAGGCCCACTCCTTCACTTTGAAGGAAGATCGAACATCGAACGTTGTCCTGAGGGGGCTCACCTCAGATTTTAATGAAGCTGAAATATTAAATGAGTTAAAAGAAAAAGTTTCAAATGTGGATAAAGTTTCCATTTTTGAAACTTTAAAATCCAAAGCAGCTAAAATCCGCTACAATTTATTCCTAGTTCGTTTATTACCCGGTACGAGCCACGATGAGCTCATTAAAATTAGATATCTTTTTAATACGCGAGTGTATTGGGAGAGACCTAGGGGCAAAAAGGGTTCGCTTCAGTGCAGACGGTGTCAGCAATTCGGCCACTTAGCTAAAAACTGTGCTAATAAATATAACTGTGTCAAATGCACCTCTAAGCATGAGCCGGGTTGCTGCGCCGTCTCAAAACAAGAAGGCAGTAAGGCCTTATGTGTCAACTGTGGAGATAATCATCCAGCTAATTATAAAGGCTGCATTTTGTATAAAAAGTACGAAGCAAATAGGAAGCAGAAATTACGAGCTGCCAATGAAAAAATCAGCAAGGCCAAAATCTTCCCCAAAACAGTTGCTAGTGGTAGCCTTGTTGCCCCTGGTATCTCTTTTGCTAGTCAGCTACGCGGCTCGCAGTTACCTCAAAATATAAGCTCGGCTAACGATCCTCCCCTCTCAAACTCTAAAAGTAGTTACGGTCAGGGTTTAATTAAAGATTTCATGAACCTTTCTAATTCTATTCTTGGAATGGGAATCGATTTAATTATCTCAAAAATAGAACATTTTATGAATAACTTGGACAGTTTTGACTCCATAATTAGCAAACGGCTTGAATATCTGGATCTGGTTAACCAAATCCTAGTCTGTTCAAAATAATGGTGCTAAAATTTCTGACATTCAACATTACGTCCTTGGTTGGTCAGGCTAGGAGAATAGAGCTAATGAAAAATCTCCAAGCTAATGATTGTTCTGTGGGTTTTGTTCAAGAAACTCACTTAAATCCTAAACATAAATTGTTCATCGATGGGTACAATGTTCTTCGAAATGATGACCGGCAAGGAGTAGCCCTACTTATTAAAAAAAATATTCTCTATGAATATATTAACTTTCAATCTTCCTTAATCACTACCATTTTTGTATCTATTAAAATTAAACGCAACAACATTATCAACCGATTTCTACTGGGTTCCGTCTACTTCCCAACAAATAGCCCTCCGACTTTACTTTCTGCTGAGTTGAATAAAATTGAAACTCTTGCTACCTCCTTTGACGGTGCGATTTTAGGTGGTGATTTGAATGCCAAAAGTCCCAGATGGGGGGACAGCTGGCAGAATCTGAATGGGAGTACCCTTAATAACTGGTATCATTCCTCTAACCCCATGCTAACTAATATAACATCTATTACACCCACATTTCCAAGGGGCCCATCTTTTCTGGATCACTTTCTTATCTCAAGTCACCTGATTAACCTTGTTGATTTAAACTTTTCAGTCTCAGCTCTTCCTACTTTTACGGAACATTGCCCAGTCTTACTTAAAATAAATATTGCAGACGCTAACATCTGTTTAGGAGATCCTCATCTCTCCAGGTCTTTTAAAAATACAGATTGGAATTTTTTCAAAGAGGATTTGGACAGTTCCCTCCGGGAAATTCTACCCTCTCATCTCTCTAGCCTATCCAATTGCGAAATTGACAACCATATTGCAAATTTCAACTCTGTGTTACTCAGCTGTCTTAATAATAATTCTACAAGAATTGCATTCTCCTTCAAAAAATACCATAACTTACCAAATGACATTGAAAACCTTTTTAATGTCAAACACCAGTGGCAAAAACAGCTTAAAATTATCTTTCACAATTCGTTTAATAGGATAAACGCCCCATACAAAGAACTCTCAAAAAGAATTTCTCTTCTCAACATTATACTTAGAGACAAGGTCAACATCTGGCTAAATAAACAGCTGCGCAGTAGATTATCCAAGATCAATCCTGGCCCACAGGCCTTTAAGGAGGTCTTCAGACTAATTGGGAAAAACAAAAAGTTTAATTGCAACAAGGTTTCAGTAAATAATGTACTTGTTACTAATGATATAGTAAATAATATGATATAGTAAATAATGTACTTGTTACTAATGAATCAGACATAGTTCTGGCCTTTGAGGACCATTTTAAAACCATTTACAGGGAGAGAAGCCCTGATTTCAATTGTAGCGTCACTGAGGCCGTCAGAGTCTCAGCCCTTGAGGTTAAGTTATCAAAACCTGCACATATTCTTCCTTTTGGGCCCGATAATTCTGCTTTAAACCCATTTTCATCCGACATCTTCACCAACTTCTCTGCGGTTAACAACGTCATATTGCAAATCAAACCCAAAAAATCTTCAGGTCCTGATGAGATAACTAATTTTGCCATTAAGAAGCTTTCGCGTGTTGCCATAAGCTTTCTGACAATTATTTTCAATAATTGTATCAACAATGGGTATTTCCCCAATACTTGGAAGGAGGCTAGGATCCTCCCCATACTCAAAAACCAGAACAGCTTTGATGTATAAACAATTTTAGACCAATTTCACTTTTATCCAATGTTGGTAAAATTTTTGAACGAATTATTCTTAACAAAATGAATTTCTCTTCTGAAATCCCCATCGATCCTATCTCGGACTATCAATTTGGGTTCCGGAGAGGACACTCGACCCTTCATGCGCTGTTAAAACTTCAAAACGACGTTGTTTTGAATCTGAGAAACAAGCACTGTACGGTTGCCTGTTCCCTCGACGTAGAAAAAGCGTTTGATAGCGTATGGAGGGACGGGCTCCTCCACAAATTGGTGGCTCTTAATTTCCCACGTCATATTGTCAATGTCCTAGATAGTTTCCTTGCGGATAGAACATTTTTTGTCCAAATTCAGGGTTAAGTCTCACATCTGTGAATGTAACAGTGGCGTTCCCCAAGGCTCTATTTTGGGGCCCCAACTGTTCAACATTTTCTTATATGACTTCCCTCACTATTTTCAGAAAGCAATTTAACGTCCATCGGGCTCCTGTATGCGGATGATACCATTGCGTACTGTAGCCATGATTTTCCAATCGTGGCCTCCCGCCACTTAGAAAAACACCTTAAAATCATTAGCGATTTCTACAGTACCTGGGGTATCAAACTGAATGCTCCTAAGACCGAGATGATATGCTTTCGAAATGCGAGTGGGAAAAGGCCCAGAAGGAGTGGTCAAAGAAAGTAAAAATATCTCAATTGGTCTAAACAGCAACTTCATCAAGCCTAAGAACAGAATTAAATACCTTGGGGTTAATTTCAACAATCTTTTTAAATTTAATGTGCACGCCAGAACTACTATAGAAAAATCCAGGAAAATAACAAATATGCTAATGCCTTACTTCAGACATAGAGCTCTGAACAAAAAATGCAAGATACTTTTTTACAAAACTCTTATCAGACCAATAATGTTGTAAGCATTTCCTATTTGGTTTTCTATCTCTCCTACTGCTGTCCTTGAACTGGAGTTGTTGGAGCGTAAAATTTTGAGGTACTGTGCCGGTATTAATTTTGAGAGTCGCACTAAGAGATTTTCTAACTCCCATCTACATAATGAAACTAACACCATTCCGTTTTTGAGATATGCTCTTCTTCTAATGAAGAAAATCGTATCCAAATTAACTCTTTCGGATAATGACTTGATTGAACATATCATTACATCTCAGGCTGGGTCCTCTTGGGACAGCGATAATTATCTATCGCCCATCGGAATTTCCTCAAGAGATCTAGATATTACTGAAATAACTCCTCCGCGTTTTTATCTTAACGCCATGTCCAACCAAAATCGTGGCTAAATTGACTTTATTAAGACACTTATTTCTCACTTTAGCTACCACTTAATTGATGGTTTATATGAAGAGAAAGATCCGATTATCTCTAAAGATTTTAAAAATAAAATAAAGAAGAAAATAAAAAGACTGAATTCATCTACCTACGTTTTC
This sequence comes from Baccha elongata, assembly GCA_951217065.1. NCBI lineage: Eukaryota > Metazoa > Arthropoda > Insecta > Diptera > Syrphidae > Baccha > Baccha elongata. The sequence continues at coordinate 65,105,049 of OX578274.1, forward strand.
AATTATTGGGGGGAAGTACTTACACCCATTGGTTAAGCTTCCTTCTTCTATACATTAAGACACTACGCCAGTACAATTTTTTTATTAAATGTTTTAATGTTTGTAACCTTTATGTATTTTGTTTTATAATACGCAGAGTTCATTTTTATTCAATCTCATATACTTGGATATTCATTAAAAAGAGAGATAGATCTAGTATCCATAAATGTATCTCTGATATTCGCTGTTTGAGTCTTCCACTCACTCTTAATATTCTCATATATTAACAAACATACTCATTAACAAAAGTATACTGTGATAGTAAAACATGTGAAAAACATTAATCGAGCGCTCTCGCTTTATAAAATTTAAAAATAACTTAAAAGTTAGTAAGATAGAAAGAGAAAATATCAATTCGTAGATGTATGTAACAAATCTAGCAATGCGCTGGCGCATTTTTCGTATATATTTTAGTTTGTAAGTTAGTATAGGTCTATTTTGTAAATATATTTGTGACTTTCCGTCCCAAGAAACAAAAGATTACTTATGAGCAAAAGTAGTATGACTATATATCTTTATATAATAACTTTTCGCCACGAGGCTTTCCATTAAATAACTGAAAAGAAGGCCATACATTACAGCCACCTTTGTACTCGCTAAAGTGAATAAGAAATAATTTGAATTAGAATAAGACTTAGAACCCATCAACTATGTCCATGTCCAGGACACAACAACTGCAAAGGAATGTTGGGATAGATTGCAGTCTGCTTTTGAAGACAACGGGCTGTCTCGGAGAGTGGGTTTGTTGCGCAAACTCATTAGCACAAAGCTGGAAGACTGTTCATCCGTGGAGGTGTACGTGAACGACATTATCTCGACAGCACACAAACTGAATGGCATCGGTCTAAAGGTTACGGAGGAATGGGTAGGTACTTTGTTATTGGCTGGATTAAGTGACAATTACAAGCCTATGATTATGGGCATTGAGAGCTGCGGCATGAAAATCACTGGCGATTCAGTCAAGACAAAGATACTTCAGGATGTGAAGATGGAAGAATCGGATGCAGTTGCGTTTTATGGTGGCAAACGTCGCTTTCAGAAGAAGAGATACAATGGTGCTAGTGGTGGTTCAGGTGGTCGTGGTGTTGTCTCTAGTGTTGGCAGTAGTACCGGCGGTGGTGGCGTTGGTGGTGGTGTTAGTGGTAGCAGTGGTCCTAGATGTTACCAGTGCAACAATTTTGGACATTTGGCACGAAATTGTCCTTCGAAGCAATCCAACAAACAAGTAGTCAAACCGACGTCTTTATACACATCGTTTGCTGTTTCATCCGTGCAACCAGGTGCATGGTATGTTGATTCCGGTGCATCCGCACATGTGCTCAGACCCAAGGCTTTTGTCGGATGTCAATCAAGGTGTGAAGGTGAACAGCGAGGTGGTAGTGGCTAACAATATGCGATTGAATGTAGAGAGCACTGGAAATGTGTATTTACCGATTGATAATTGCAAGGTCAAGGTGGAAAATGTGTTATGCATACCTGACCTCTGTGCTAACCTTCTTTCTGTGAGTCAGATCGTGCGCAAAGGAAATAAAGTAATTTTTGACTCTAAAGGTTGTAAAATCTATGATCCAGAGAATAACTTATTAGCCTCAGCTTCTCTTGATGGAGAGCTTTTCAAGCTGGACTGTACAGGTAAAGATTCTGCTTTTACAGCAAATCGTGTAGATCATGCTATAAATTTATGGCATAGAAGAATGGGCCATTTAAATTTTAGTAGCATTCGAAGCATGCTGAATGATTTTGGCTATCCAAATTTAGAAAGTATTCAGGAGAATGTAAACTGTGAGGTCTGTGCCAAGGGCAAACAGTGCCGTAGGCCTTTTAAGAAAACAGGTGCCAGAGCAAGTGATGTGTTGCAGTTAATACACTCCGACTTGTGTGGGCCGATCAATGTTGCGAGCATGGGTGGTGCACGTTATATTTTGACGTTTGTGGATGATTTCACAAGGAAAACGTTTGTGTATTTTTTGCGTGCGAAGTCAGAAACGTTGAATCGTTTTAGAGAATTCAAGGCCCGTGTGGAAAACGAATGCAACCAGAATATAAAGGCACTAAGAACAGACAATGGATCTGAATACTGTGGAAAAGAATTTCAGCGTTTACTTCGTCAGTCAGGAATTCAGCATCTTACAACAGCACCTTACACACCCGAACACAACGGTCTCATTGAAAGGATGAATAGAACTATCATCGAAAAGGCACGATGCATGCTCCTTGACGCTAATCTCCCAAAGCATTTTTGGGCAGAAGCAGTCTCTACAGCAGTGTTCCTTATCAATAGATCTCCGTGCAGTTCATCAACATGTAAAGTCCCTGAGGAAGCGTGGACTGGTGTTGCGCCTGATATGAATTTCTTGCGAACATTTGGTTGCAAGGCGATGGTGCACATACCGAAGCAGAAAAGGAAGAAGTTGGATGCGAAGTCAGAGGCATGTGTATTCCTTGGATACTGTGATGGCACGAAAAATTATAGACTGTACAATTAAGACAAAGACAGGATAGTGATTAGCCGTGACGTTATATTTTTCGAAGATGAGCATCTATATCCAGTGGATGATGATTCAAGTTCCTATTTTTTCGAGATTGGTTCAGCTTCAGGTAAAGATGTTGAAGTTCCAGGCGTTGTCAGCGAGGTCTCCGAGTGTGATTCTGACGAATATTCTGATGCTGCAAGTGAGATCAACAACATCGAGGAGATATTTCCGGAAACCATTGATGAGCCAACCATTGAAAGAAGAAGTGAGAATAGTGAAATCGAATACATTCTACCGCATTCAGTTTCGAGCACGATAGAAGCACCAGACCAGATGAGAAGAAGCAATCGAATACCGAAACCGCTAAAGAGAGACGACTACATATCGTATGCAGTAAAATCAGGTGAGTTGCATGACCCTTTTACTCTAAATGAAGCTCTTAGTAGAGCAGATTCAGAATGTTGGCGACAAGCAATGGCAGATGAGCTAGATTCATTGAAGAAGAATGATACTTGGGAGCTTGTCGATTTGCCATCTGATAAAAAACCTATAAACTGTAAATGGGTTTTCAAGACTAAACGCAATTCTGATGGTGCAATTTGTCGCTATAAAGCCCGCTTGGCAGTAAAAGGCTGTTCACAACGAAAAGGCATCGACTACGAGGAAACCTTTTCTCCGGTGGTGCGCTACAGTACAATACGTTTTTTGATTTCGTTAGCCGCTCAGTATGATCTCGATATAGACCAGATAGATGCAGTGACTGCATTCTTGCAGGGAGATTTACCGGATTTGATTTATATGCTACAACCTGAAGGGTTTTCTGATAAAACTGGTAAAGTATGTCGCTTGAAGAAATCTCTATATGGTCTAAAGCAGGCTAGTAGGCTTTGGAATGAGAAGCTAGACACCGCACTTCTACAGTTTGGATTGGAGAAATCAAAAGTTGACCCGTGTGTATATTTTTCTCACAAGAATGCAAGTCCGATTATTGTAGCTGTATAATTTTCTCCAAAGATTTTGAAACAAAGAAAAAACTAAAATTGTATCTTCACAGTTCTTTCCATATGAAGGACATGGGAGATGCCCGATTTGTTTTAGGAATTCAAATAAAACGAAATCGTGAGAAGGGGTCTATCAGCATCGACCAAAAACATTACATCAGAGAGATATTGGCACGTTTCGAAATGTCAGACTGCAATCCTGTGAACACGCCGATGGACTATAACCAGAAGCTTACAAAACTTATGTGTCCTCAATCTGAAGAAGAGAGAAATGAACTGTCCAATATTCCATACCAAGAGGCGGTTACATGCATCATGTTTGCTGCGCAGGTGTCAAGGCCCGACGTAAGTTTTGCTGTCAGTAATGTATCTCGTTTCAGCAACAATTTTGGCAAGCCACACTGGACCGCTGTCAAAAGAATCCTACGCTACTTGAAGGGAACAGCTGATGCTAAGCTAGAGTTCTGTAAATCCAAGGATCGTCAAGTTATTGGATTTTGCGATGCAGATTGGGCGAACGATAGCGATGACCGTCGATCAACTACAGGCTACGTTTTCTATTCTGGAGAAGCGGCAGTTTCGTGGAATACGAAGAAACAACCGACTGTCGCCCTGTCATCAACGGAAGCTGAGTATATGGCAGTATCCTCAGCCGTGCAGGAAGCTATATGGCTCACGAGTTTGGAAAAGGAACTTGTTCCATCTACTTCAACATCAACAACGATTAATTGTGACAACAAAGGTGCTGTTTGTTTGGCGTTGACTACTGCTTATCACCCACGGACGAAGCACATAGACGTCAGGCACCACTTTGTACGAGACAAGATAAACGAAGGTGAAGTCAAGCTCAATTACATCAATACATCAGAGATGTCAGCCGATTTTCTGACGAAGGCAGTTAATCACCAAAAACATTTGTTTTGCTCTTTAGCTATTGGACTTTAAATTCAAATAGTTTGTACATTCAGTGGGGGTGTTGAAATAGAATATACAATACCTATTTAATGTACATGCACCCTAAGTTTCTTACTACTCTTTGTTAACTAATAACGTAACGTAATAAATCACTCTCTAATTTGTTCTCATCCAAAGCGGACGTGTTTTTATTCAATTCGATATTATTCTGGAAGTTTGTAGAATCTTTTCTGCGCATATATTCAACAACATAAGGACGTAAGTTTACTGATTTTATTTTATTTTGAACAAACTTCAATAATAAAAATGATATGCAGGTAGCTCCTTTGTTGGCTAATGAGGATGAAATTTACAAAAACATTGATTACGATGTGAACGATTACAGGTGATCAAACAAACAGCTTGTAACGATTTGTATCTATCTAATCTCTTTCTTTTTTTTTGTATTTATAAGAACCGATATTGGTACCTCAAAGTTACCACACAATGGAGATAAAACACAATTGCTTATGCACAGATGGCTATCCGAGTTTATCGATACACGGTATTGAAGGTGCCTTCTACGAGCACGGCCAGAAAACAGTTATACCAGCTAAAGTAATAGGAAAATTTTCTATGCGTTTGGTTCCTAATCAAGAACCCGACCAAATTACTAAATGCGTTATTGATTACTTGAATACTAAATGGGCTGAGCGCGGATCACCAAATAAATTTAAAGTCACACTCGTTGAAGCTGGTAGGCCATGGACCGAAGATCCGACTCATCCCCATTATGAGGCTGCCAAAAAAGCTGTCAAACGTGTTTAATGTTGAACCCGACATGACTCGGGAAGGCGGTTCTATACCAATAACTTTGACTCTGCAAGAAGCAACAGGAAAGAACGTCATATTAATTCCAGTTGGAGCAAGTGACGATGGTGCCCATTCTCAGAACGAAAAAATAGATATTCGTAATTACATAGAAGGAGTAAGTATTCGACTTCTTCAAACCATTCATTCATTTATTTTAAATATTTTTAAAATAGGTTCCATAAACGAAATAGGTTCCATAAACTAAAGTTCATTTTCCGAAATGGATCATCATAAAATACGTAAACGTCACATACAAAATATTTGTTATAATAAAAAGTAAATAAAAGTAAACAATCCAAATTTTTAATTTGTCCAAGTATCGCCGTATTTATTTCTCTGACCTGCTGATCGTTAAACATCTGCTCCATCAGCAATTTCATTTGATCGCCTTACTATTGGAGCTTCAGCAGGCAGGGGTCTCGAATAGGGATTTTGTAATTTTTTCATGTATTCCTCACGATTTTTCATGCGTCATTCATCATAGGTCACTCCTTGCTTATATGCAACTGCAGGAAGGTCAGTTTCAAATTGAGGCGATGGATCTAGAATCAAAATTATTGAAAAAATGGACTGACTTTACTGAACATATTCATTACAGTACCATCTACAGAAGGACGATAAATATCGTCTAATCCTGACAGCGAAGGACGATTTTCAGTGTCCAATTCTAATGAGCTTAACATTCCATATCTAGATGATTCGTCGGAATATATATCGGCGTTGCTAGGAGTGAAGGGCGATAGTGCCATTACTGGTCCTATATTTTGATCAGAAGTCAGCACGCCATACATGCCTTTATTTTGTTTTTGCCTTAGTACCTCCCCAAGTTTTGAACCTGGCAATCCCATAATAATCTCAGCGCATTTTTGCTGATAACTGAATTTTCCCAAAAAGTAACCAACAACTATACCAACAACAACTTTTGGTAGAGAACCGTATTTCACATTTGGCTGAAATAAGTGTTATGACTACATTGAAAACATTTTAACGTAAGATGTTTACTTGCTTGTAAGTGACCGTGCTTAGCACCAACATATGAAGCCAATCCAAATCCTGTGCCGAATGGTAAAGATCTTTGCAAAAACGATTCAACATCACACTCTTTAAGGACTCTTAGCTCATCCGATGAGAATTGGTAGTTTGCATGAATTATAAATCGAAGAATATTATTATTTACTTTAATTTTTTTAACAGCCTTTACGAAGCGCTTCTTCGACCAACGATTCTTCACCATCTTCGATGATTAGTCAAAATATAAATGTTTTAAAAGAATGAAAGTTCTTATAGAAATACATAAAAATTTTTATTAATTGTGCAAACTAGACAAACAAAAAAAGGAGAACTGGGGGTCAATTCCCGATCTGTGAAACTGCGAAGTGATAAAAAAATTATCATTTTACTTTTCATCGCGATTTTTCATTTTATCACTTCATGAACTCGCATAATGCGATTCTCGAACTTATTATGATAAACAGCTGTCAATGTGTGTACTAAAAAGTACTAAATGATACACCCAGAGCAAAAAACAACGTTCAATCAGAGAAAACCACTTTGATTTAAGCCTATTTAAAAAAAAAATGCTTCGAATAGGAATGTTTTAAAATCAAAGTTTGGGAAAAAAAATTGAGAACGAAGCATAATTAAATCAAATTTACTCGAACTAAGGTACCATTATAAAACGGAAATCAAATTTAATCTATTAAATTTTAATTTGCCTTTTTGTCTCTCAGTGTAAGATCTGTCAGCGCGTTTTCACTGCTCTTCACAGAACGATTTTACTGTGATAAGATATTTATCATTATGAAAGGTTTTGAAGTTTGTTTTCACAAATCGGGAATCGAATTTAACGCTAAGGCGTGAAAAAGTTTATCATTTCACATTTTCACAGATCGGGAATCGACCCCCTGTCAAAACAAATAAATTCACCTCGGTTCCCCTCTCAATTTTACACGGATACAAATCGAAATTACAAATAAAACGTACGAAAGTTTCCCATCTTTATATTCTTAAGGGCCAACCATAATAGTCGTTAGCAAACGAAAGCTAATGTCATAGTTCTACGTCAAGTTTCCTTAAGTGCCGCCATTACCTTCTGTCGACCATAATGGTCGAACGCACACGCAAGCCAATTTCACATGTATTTGGCTGGCTGTCAGATTTACGTACGTAAACTGCGCTCTGGAGCGCTCTTTACGTACGGAGGCAAAAGTGAACGAAAACTTGCCGAAATTGAGCAGTCCGACATTATGTGCGCACCATGGACGTAATAGATATGGACTGCTAGTGCCATACCCCAAGTTGGTTCCATTTTAGTGTTTGTCATTTTGGGCGACACTAGCCCTCGGAGCTCCCCTAGCGGGAAAAAAATGAAACCTCCATTTTGACATTTGTACTCTTCGAAAAAATGGACATTTGTATTTCCATTTTTTATTTCATATATATCGTGGTAGCTGTAGAGTGTAGAATAAAATGTAAAAAAACATAATATAATATATATTTTTTGAAAATGTATTTACTTTAAATTGCTTTATTGGAACACGTATTCCTATTGGGAAAAAAATTAACATAATTTAACTTAAAAAAATCAATCTATTTTAATTTCGATAAATTTTCTTTCTTTTCAGCTGACCTATTTCAGGGACACACAGCATTGTGGGGTCAACTATTGGATTTAGTTTAGTTGCACGGGGAACGCAAGGATTAAAATGGTCCACACTTGCAACAATAGTTGGATCCTGGCTTATTTCGCCTTATTTCGGCTTATTTCTTATTTATCTTTATCTTTTTAATTTCAATAATTTTTAAAAAATCACAAAAGACTACCAATGGCTTCATTGTCAAGTATAAAAAACATTGGCAGCTTTGTCATTAAATCTATTCAAGCTCCTGGACCAGTTGTACGTATGAACATTTACTGAAAATAATAAAAAGTTTATTTCTTTGTTGCCAACAGCTTCAGCAAGTCCGTACCAAATACACCGATTGGAAGATGCTCAAGGATGTAAAGCGTCGAAAGTGCGTTGCACTACACTCAGTTGATCGTCTTCGTGTTAATGCTTTACGTAAAAACGACATCCTTCCGGCCGAAATCAGAGAAATAGCAGACGCCGACATTGCTGCCTTCCCAAGAGATTCTTCTCTAGTACGTTGTCGCGAACGTTGTGCTTTCACATCACGACCCCGTGGAGTTGTACATCGTTTCCGATTGAGTCGAATTGTTTGGAGACATTTGGCCGATTATAATAAACTATCTGGAGTACAACGTGCCATGTGGTAGACAAAGGAAATCAAATAAAATTTTATTATAGAACTGATAAATAATTGTTTTATTGGTCTTGGACAGCTTTTTTAATTTCCTCAACTTCTTTCTTTTGAAAACTGGTTGCAAGGGCACAGTTAAGTGGTTCTTCAAAGACATCGGGATAGAGTTTTCCAAGTTCAATAAGAGCCTCTGTGAGAAAGAAGTTAAATAAGTCAAATAACCAACAAATATCTTACCTTTAATGGTTTCTCTTAGTTTCACTTCTGGCCCATCAAAGTAAAGAAAGAGTGAAGAACAGGCCTTTCTAATAAATTCATTCCAAATCAACTGATCATTTAGGGTAGGAAAAATTGGTTTCAACTTAGGTATGACTTTTGCAGCAAGTTCACGGCTTCCACTGTGAGGATCATCTAAACGTTGAAGAACACCTGCAAGGAGATGACATTGATTTAACAGAACCCAACTGTTTGACAATTTGAAGGAGTTACCAAAAGCAATGGGTCTCAGTTGCTCCACATCAAGTGCACCAAAGTTTAATAGACATTTGAGGGCGTAATTTCTTGTAGAAATTGAATTATCTTCCAAAAGATTCGTAAAATATTTAGCCATTATTGGCAGAATTCGAGCAGATGCTTCTGGAGCACCATGAGACATGGCACACAGAGTAGCAGTTGCAAGAGATCGCAACGACTCTGCTGTTCCACCAACTTTCCACTGGATTCGCTCTTCTACCAGTTCCTGGACAAATTTTGTAAGTTCTTCTTCACAATCACCATTCATTGTCTCCTTCCATTTGAGCATAGAAATGGACATAGCAGTAAAGACTTTAATTTTTGCATCATCGGCTGCATTATCAAGAACAATTTTAATGTTGCGTTTTAAAGTTTCCAACGAAGCTGGGCGGTAGCCACAAATATGGATAATGCCACAAAGAAGTATAATAGGTTCTGTGTGACTATCTAAGTTGGCGTCCAAATCAGTCATCTGTTCCAGAACCCAGCTGAGATGCTTTCCATGCAATGCTGCCAAGTCGCAGTTGGCATGCAAAGCAATTTTTTCGAGGATTTCTTGTTTACGGTTAAGATATTTTGCGGTTATGCTATTTGTACCAAAAGATAATGCCATAATTCGAATCGTAACTGTGTATAGACTCCTCTCGATGGTACTGTCTGGATTTAAGTTGAGGATACTCATTGCATCTTCAGCTGTACGTATTGTGTGCTTTCTCCAGAGTTCGTCTACTATACCAAGTATGTAGAGCTGAATTTCAGGCTAAAATATAAGAGATTAGATAGATTGCAAGACATAGACAGATAACTTACATTAAGACTCAAAGAGAACTCCTTTCTAACAAGGATGTTGGAGACTCTGAGAAGGTCTTCTTGATTCGAATTTTTATTGTTTTCATTTTCGTTTTCTTTTTTCTGTATATCAGTAGTTGTTTTATCTGGATTTTCCGTATGAATAGGCTTAGCATGATAAGGCGGATCTTTGTAATAACTCTTTTTAACAACAGCACGTTTTTTATAACTTTTTATATGACGATTGGCTCTTGCAATGTGAGTTTTTAAGATGTAAGATTATATTTGCTGGAAAAGACTCGAGAACATTCGACACACTTGTATGGTAGTATTTTTTTATGAACTATCATGATATGAGACTTAAGATGTGCACTTTTTTTGAAACCTCTGCCACATGCTGTACAAATGAAAGGCCTTTCCCCGCTATGTGACAAAATTCTGAAAAAACAACAAACAACTTCTTTAACATATATCTACAGACAAATGTTTACACTTACCTTTTTTGCATTCAAAACATTGTTTCACGGTTTCAGTTGGTTGCTCATTCTGGTTTGACAATGTTTCGATGGCCTAAATGTTGTGGGCCGAGATCTAAATTCAGTTCAATCGTATGTAGATTGGGATGGCTTAAGGCACTCTTTCATATGATCAGTTAAATTGTCTGAGTTAACTGAAACGGAGCACAGTACACAGGTTATTCATACACTAGTGTTGGGCGTTTCAGCAGCTCTATGTGTGGTTTTTGGTCGTCTACACTTGTGCTACATAGCTGTTCCGAATGATGAGTTTGTTTTAAATTATTTATTCCTTTCTTAAGACCACGTTTATATTTAGTTTTGCCTTAACTGCGTTTTTTTCTTTCCTTTGTAAAGCTGCGGAAGTAACATATTATCAGTTTTATGAGACTGCATGTGTTCATTAAGCTGTGAAAGGAGTCTGTATGCTGGAATAGAAAAGAAGACATTAAATTATTGTATTAGAGAAAAAAAGATTTGTCCTTTACTTTTATTGCAATGAAGGCGAGGACACCGATAGCAATTATCTGGTTCGTTGGTTGTGTTTTCATCTTGATTCGAAATTGTTCCAAAAAGAGGATTGAAGGGGATTTTCCATGGTTTCTCTGGTCGTTGGCTGTAGTATCTACATGTTTCCTTATCCTTACAAAATACACTGTACACTGACTGAAACGTCAAAACAAAACCATTCACAGGTAAATACTCATAGATGTCGCACATTTCTATGAATGAAAATTAAATTTTTAAAACAGATGTCGCGAGTTTCTACGTGAGAATTTTGTAGTTTTTTGTTTTGCCGACAGTGGCGGCTCGAGGGCTAGTATCGCAATATCTAATTTTGGCGACATTTTTTTGACAATTGTTGTATGAAACTGACATTGGACTAGCAGTCCATATATATACGTCCATGGTGCGCACTATACGATTTGCTTGTTCTCGCTGATTTCGTACGGCGCCGTACGTGCCATTTCGTCTATTATGGTTCTGCCTTTAATCTTTGATGAAACTGACATTGGACTAGCAGTCCATATATATACGTCCATGGTTGAACCATTTTTTTTTTATATTTTTTTTCTGATTTAAATCAATTTTTTAGAACATTTCCCCTACCGCATAAACGGGGGAAGATAGCCCCCTGGCTTGCCTTTTAGACCTCGCTGAATTCGGTAAACCACATCATTGATCCTTGTAACAACACGGTAAGGTCCTTCCCAGTTTTGTTGAAGTTTTGGTGACAGTCCCTTTTGTCGATGAGGATTATACAGCCACACTAAATCTCCCTCATGGAAATGTTTCGTTGTGGCGTTTGCATCACAGCGTGTTTTCATTCGGTCACTAGCTAGCTTTATTTTAGTTCTTGTCCTGTCATGGATGTCAGTGAGTTTTTCCTTTAGGCAATCCACGTATTCCTCTTCATTTCGTTTTTCGCCCGTTGGACATCCGAATTTAATTTCGCTAGGCAACCGGATATTTGTACCGAATACAATTTCTGATGGGGTGTGACCAGTTGTGCTGTGCACCGCATTTCGGTATTCCATTAAAAATAGAGTGTTGGTCCCAGTCCCGTTGGAATTCGCCTAATACTTTGGAAAGAAGTTCTTTAAGAGTTCTGTTGAAACGTTCAACCATTCCGTCAGACTACGGATGAAGTGGTGTTGTTCTCGTCTTCTTGATGCCAAGGAGCGAACAGACCTCTTGAAAGATTTTGGATTTGAAGTTCCTTCCTTGGTCAGAATGGAGCTCCATAGGAACACCGAACCTGCGTACCCAATTGTACACAATCTGATCCACAACTGTCTTCGCTTCTTGGTTTGGAATGGCAAACGCCTCAGGCCACTTGCTGAAGTAATCCATGACAACAAGAATGCATCGGTTTGCACTGTTAGACTCAGGAAATGGACCTGCAATATCGATGGCAATTCTTTCAAAACGTGCTCCAACGTTGTACTGTTGCATCTTACTCTGTAGTTTTCTGCCTGGTCCCTTGGTGGCTGTACAAGTGACGCATTTTCTGCAGCATTTTTCCACATCGTCTTTTGTATGCAGCCAGTAGAAACGTTCTCAAATTTTCTCCAGAGTTTTGTTGATACCCAAATGGCCTCCAGAAGATCCATCATGCATCTCACGTAGAATGTCATTAACCTTTGTCCGGGCCACAAGCTGCATCACATAGGTTTTGCCATCTGGGGATTCACATCTTCGTTTGAGCAAACCTTTCTGCACATGAAGGGAATTCCATTGTGCCCAATAGGCTTTGAGGGTCAAGATATCTTCTATCAGAAATGTCTCCCCATTTTGGTTTCTCTTCTCTGATTTCCTCTTTACTCCAGCTGCCAATTTGTTCAACTCTTGTTCGTTGTATGGCAATAGATTCCTTTTCTTCCTGGCGAGTGAAATGCTTGCAGTCTTGGTTACATGGCCGACGAGATAGGGCATCTGCATTCGAGTGTAGTTTTCCTTTTCGATGTTGGATTTCATAGTCATATGTCTGAAGTCTATCCACCTGGCTACTTGACCTTCTGGATTTTTAAAATTCAAAAGCCATCTTAGCGCTCCATCACCAATGTGAAACAAAAAAAAATAACACAGAGAACATCTTATGGAACACGTTACAAATTCATGAAATTATTGTCCAGCCCTGCAGTTAAACTGTGATCTTTGGTGGATTCGGGTTAATTCAAAATCGTCAACTATTTGTGATTGGATATCAATGCTTATTGTTTGCGGTAAAAAACACGATTGAAGTGTTGCCAATTATTTGCATTTGTAGATGTTTTAATATTGTTTAGGCATCTTTATTGCATTGATGCGTTTATGAATTTACCCTTTCCTTCCAACTATTCCCCTGGGCTTCACTGAAACATCAGTGGAATATCAATTGCTTTGTAAATAGACCGTCTCTAGTTTTTGTTGGGCTATGTGTTTTGCTATTGAAACCGGCAAAGTTCTCAAACATAGAACATCTCGCTGTCTATATATGAGTTAAGTTTTAAAACAACCCACTGCAGGTGCACTTAGGTATCAAAACACCCGGTCTTGCTCCGAGATCTGCATTTCTACCTACCTACCACTTGTTACTGACACTATTTAAAAAAAATACATTTCTATAATTTGAATACACTACACACAAATACTATACCTATTTGTAACAAATCGATAACAAATAGTTACTTTAACAAAGTTGAAAGAGGCGGAATAGATCCACATCAAGTCAAAGGAATTATTACCCGACTCCACAATGTAATGAACGGCGTTCTTGGTGAAAGATCATATTTCTTTTCAGGCTTATATGAACAGGACGGGGGATGTCATAAGGTCCGCGGACATAATGTCTATGGACATTATGGCTGCTTCAAATAGACACAATGTCCATGGACAATATGACCGATTATGAAATAGTCATAAGGCCCATGGACACAATGTCTATACCTATTAAAATTTTCGCGTTTAGTCCAGTCACCTAAGAACTGAAAAAAGAGTCAAACCTGTAACAAATTAATAACAAGTTGAGACCACTTTTAAAAATGTTGTTTTGGTAATTAAAAATAGTGAAATAAAGTCTACCGCCTATTTTTGCAACCATAAAGTTTTTAAAAAATTACGAAACTAGGGTTTTTTTCTAAATGTTTTTTGTTTTAATTAAAAAAAAGTAAGTACGCCATCTAGTAGAACTGTAAATTTGCAACAAAAAATCTATGACTTGGTACTTCGGACGTACCGTTAAGTAGTTATGGACGTTTTTTATGATTACAACTTTTTTAAATTGTTAAAAACTAAATATTTTTTTTTCGTGCACTTAAAATTTTGTAAAAAATTTAATGTCCATCGAAAGATCATTTCGAAAAATCAGATTTTATGAACCTAAATTGTTCAAACTATGATTTTTAAATCATTAAAATATTGATTTTTTTGGGGTAGCATCTACCTAAACGCCCGTTCGTACGGATCATATTTGAATAGAAAATTTAATTTCCAACAAAAAATATTAATTCAATTTTATTTTACATTAGGAGTAGCAACATCGTTTGAACTTTTTATTCTTTTACCTAGGTCTTACCGCTTAGAGCCAAGGGAGTGAACGATGACTGCGAATAAGAAAAGGATTAATTTTGTTTAATCATTCAAGGCATTTTATTTGTTTTGTATCTCTGCCTTTTCAATGCGTTGTTAACTACCATCTGAATTCCCCATTTGGTATCTTCTAAGGCATTTTGATCTTCAATGGCATCCAATTCAGCGCTTATAAATGTGGCCAAAGCATTATTTTTTGGATTTTTTTTTGCATTGATTTTTTTAGTAAGCGCTTCCAGAATGTGGGTTGTCGTTTCTAAGAGATTATTTCTTAAATCGTCATCTACACCATCAGTGCTGCAGTCTATATTATCTTCTAACAACTGCCAATAAAAGAATATGATTGCTTATTTATAATCTCCGAAAGACCCAAACTCACCGTATTATGCCATTGCTTTGAATCGAGTTCACAGATATCTTGTCCTATATTTAAATTAGAAGTACTTCCATACATTTTTTCTTCTTCCGCAAGATTTCGGGTCGATTCTAAAAACGATCAAATTATTATTGCTAATTTTTAAATTGTATGAATATATGGAATTTGAATTTTTTTACGGTTTTCGATTCCATTTAATGGCATTTCAATGTCGAAGAACTTCAAATAATCATAGCACCAGAGTTTTGGTGTGTAGAATTCCTTGTTCTGCTTTGATACAGTATTCTTGTTCAGTTCCTTAAAGAATTGTTGTCTAAGCGTTCTTATTTTTTGTTTCACATCATTGGGCGTTGTTTTTGGACGAACTTTTCTTAAACGAGCAGTTATCAAGAGAAGCGTTCTATCACGTACAGCCCGGTTTAAATAACCTTTGTTGCGTTTATCATACAAGTTAGGACACTTTTTGTACAGTTTAATAAGTAATATAGTTTGTTTACGATTCCAAGATGTCATAATAATTTGGTAGGATCAGGAAGCGCCTAATCTCGTATAAGAATATAAACTTCCGTAGATAAGCCTCCAAACCACAACATACAATATCAGTTTTGCTATTTGTAGTTTATTTCTGTCATGAGGGCAGAAAGATGACAAACTAGAATTCGAAGTGAATAGTGCCAAAATTAAAAAGGATTTATATTTTACAATTTATTTTAATTTTCTCAAGCCAGTTGAGTTCAGGAAAATCTACCAAGTGGAATTCTGTGGATGCGTTCAACAAATTTGATGTTGTTGATATGTTGAAATGTCAACTACAGCGGGCGATAGGGCTTTTTAGGTAACAACGATATATTTTTTTCTCGTTTGCAGAGCAGTGTCAAAACCAGCAGTACGCGGATGACAGCTGAACATTTTGAACATTTTTAGAACAATAGCGGAAATTGTTAATAGTGTATTATTAAACCATTTAGGCACGCAAATCTCAAATTTCACAGGAAAAAAGAGATTATTTACGAAATTCTTTTTTGAGTTTGATAGTTTGAAAAAAGCGCGATACATAATTTCAATATGCCATCCGCGTAGTGTGTGCAGTCATTTATATTTTGAAAATATGGTAAAATTCTCTATTGACGCATGAATAAAAGAATAGAATACAAGATACGACACATGGTTTTGTTCAGCTTTTTGTTGTTGTGTTTTTTTCACTTGTGACGTAAGCACAAACAGAAAAACAATTAAATGGTGGAATCTTGTTATGGATTCACCCCAACCCATAGAATAATAAATAAATGCCCCAACCAAAGGGGAAAAGAGTGAAACAACAAACAAACCGCCAAGAAAAGTTGTTCCAGCTAAAAACAGCCTAAAAACGCCACCATCTTTTAGTGTTAAATACGTGTACTAATTTCGCCATTAGAATTTAAGGCCGTGTGCGAATTGCGTTAAAATGGTTGTTAAATTTGATCCCATGGATAAATTTTGACACTGCTGAGGTGAATACAGGCGCCAAAAATTAACCTGCTCAGGAGCTCGTTAAAATTTTAGCATTGGTTAAATTTTGACATTTGCGTAAAATAATTAAATTTTTTTAAAAAAATTAGATACGGTTCCCAATGTTGAACAATGTACAAGAAGTATGAGAGGAAATTGCATGTACTAGGAGCGACGCTGAAAACCTCGTATAAAAAGCACTATCATAAAACACTCCGGCACCGTCGCAAAATAAACATGTATGTACATGCGCAATAACTCGGAGAAAACAAATGTAGCAACACCAGCATTCTGTTGGCCTTATGGAACAATCCATAACCGGAAAGCTTGCCTTTATTTTGTAAAAAAAAAATCATACACTTTATTCTGCACAGAGGCATGGCACATAGGTACATATTTCGCGAAAACGAACTAGATTTAAAAAGTCACTACTTAATTGATGGATTCTCTGGCCTCGTATCAGATGTCTATTCCTTATCTGCGTGCCTAGTTTATATTGGCCAAGGAAAACACTCTTATCCACTTGGGTTTGGTTTTCAACTGGCACTGGGAAAGATTCGCCATAGTTTTGTTCCCTTTAAAGAAAAACTCCGTAAGAAATTACAATCTTTTGTGAAAATTCAAATACATACATGCATTGTTTCCTCTACCTGTTGATACATCTGAAAACATTTTCTTGATTTTACTGGTAGGATGTCAAAATCGTTATTACTTAATCAGGTTCAGTTAATAGTGGTCCTTTAATGATATTAATTATATTTTTTCAAAGTTGCTTTCAATTTCAACTTCATCAACACAATTTCTCTGATCAAAAAATGAAAATCAAATGAATTAGCTCCGTTTGACACATGTCATCCGAACAGGGTTGTTTACTAAAAAAAACTAAAAACTGAGTGCGTTCGGTTGCACACGAGATAGCAATCTAAGATAGCTAGATAGATGTTCGTTGTAAGCTGTTCGTCAAAGTCCATATTTCCACGTGTAGGAAACGATGATTTTTATATAATTAGTGATGGTGAGAGGGGTTACTTGAAGAGACGTACGTACGGGGTAAAAACCTAAAATTTTATAAAGATTGAGTGAATTTTTGTAGTGTGTGTGTAATAATATTGTCACTACTTGTAACTACATTTGCAATTTTTAATTTTTTCGCTTTTTGAACCAATACCTTGGAAGTTTTCATAAAATTCCATCACTTGTGACTGGAAATTTTAATTAAACATGAGCCTATAAAGAATATTGTAAACATCGACGCTCATTTCAAATATTTTGTTTTTTTGTTTGACCCTGTTTACACCAGTCCTTTTGCCGTGCGTTTCGTCAATAAAACCACCATTATCTTGTGATTTTCTTATAAGTAGAAAGACAGTTTTACATATTTAAATTTTTGTACCTCCTGAATTTTTCTTCTTTGATTATTTGAATTTCCTGTTATATATCTTTGATATTGCAAAAGAATGATTAACATTAATTGAAAATACTTTAGCAGTCGATTGTTCATTTTGGATTTTTTGTTTGACGTATTATTATTATTATTATTTAATACACTATAAAATACACTATACCCACGTTCTTTAATAGATCCTTTTTCTCGAATGTATCCAAAGCAATCTAGGTAGCTTCGTGCAGTTGTAATCCCTTGTAAAAAACTGCTGATGCAACAACTTAAGGTATCTGAACATTTTTAGATAGTTTGATACCGTCCCAGATAGGTTCTTGAACGCAATGAATGTCAATGGGAAATGTATGCTTAAAAAATCCCATTTAAAGCAATTCACACAGCAAAATGCTAAAATTTTATTCACCTCCATAAAAACGGATCAAATTTAACTGGGATCAAATTAACCAGCATTTTTAACGCAATTCGCACACGGCCTAAATGAAAACGATAATATATTCATCTGTAGGTAACTCACGGCATAAGGAGTGGATGTAAAATTAAAGTAGTTGTATAATAATTTCCACCAAAATATTTCAATAGTAAATAATTAATTAAAGAAATCATATCACTGCTACGCAGATTCCCTGCTAGTAGTGGATGGCACCCCTAGTTATATTGGAACACGCGTGAAGTTGGTTACTGGCGGTCCATACCTAATACGTCAATGAGGGTAGGTATCATGAAGCACAATGGCGTGAATGCAGCAGCAGAACAGTCAAAGCTACAGTGAAAAAAATAATTTTCCTTCAATGCACTTTGTTTTGTTTTGGTTTTTCTTTGTCAAAAATGTCAAAAATAGCAACCAGCTTGATCGAAAGTTGAAGTTGGGTGAACTTGGCTGGGTGAACGCTGAAGTTGCTCATTTATGGCACGTTATATTCATGATTTACATTACATTAAGGGCACAGGTCATCAATTTGTACTCCCCCGTCTCCTCCCGTAATAAAAAAAAAAATTACACACGTACGTGAATACGTGTGAGCAGCTAAATAACTAAAATAAATGTTTGTGATAATAAGCAATTCAGGACCAGTTGTGACTCCATCAAACAAGATATTTTATCATTTATAAAATATTTAATAATTTATTAAACTATGAAAAAATGAAAATGCGGTAAATAAAATGACAGGGTAAATTTTATTATCGTTTTTATTATAGAATAAGAATGTGTGTGATACAAAGTTGCTGACAATTGAATTGAATTATTTCATGAATCTTCTTAGTTTTAAATTTACTTTCTTAATTCTAAACATTGTATATAAATTTCTATAGTACAACCTTCGCATATAGAAACTATAGTAGCTTCGTCGTCGACGATTTATTCTTTCTAAAAATTTGCGTAAGTAGCGCTGTTCGCACAAAGGAATTAGTGTAAACATATATTGTGCGAAAGAGTTGACTATATTATTTTGGCTCTGACAACAATAACGAGGGTGAGCAGTTTGAAAAATTTCCGTTTCTTGACAGATTAAAAACAAGGGGAGAAGCATTTGTCATTGGCTGCTTGGCTGCTGCCACCACCTTGAAGACGAAATGAAATAATAAAAAAGTAAGTAGGTAGGTATGTAATTTATATATTTTATAACCGAAAAAAATCGTAAATAGATAAGCACCAGGGACGAAGCGTTCATATATTGAGTGGAATGAGTGCTTCCGTTGAACCAAAATCGTACCTAGCAAAGAATTCAAAAATTCCAAATTGTATGATTATATTATTTATATTATCTACTAATCCATTCTTATTTAATGTATTTTGTAAATTAATTCCCAATATCATTATGAGAACAGTATCATATTTTACCAAAATTAAAAAAAAAAATCATGATTTCTCTGCTAATTACTGCTGAGAATGCTAAACATCACTCCATTATTTGTAATGCTCAATCTTAATAAAAACTTAAATGCGTAACACCTTTGCATTCCGTTATTATCGCCTTCTGAACTCAACTTCCAAATACCCTTCTACTCCAACTCCAAGCCAACTGAAATTACACACATCACTCATTAATGTTCGTATAAGTAATGCTCAAACAAAAAAGCTTCTCAAAAAATACCTAGAATACATAACAGCTAGGCATTCCATTTTTTCGCTTTCTTAACTTAGATCTCAGCCAAAGTGAAACAAATGTTGGTTTGGTTTCTTTCTTTTTCACTAACGTGTGAAGAATGATTTGAGTGAATGCATTACGAAAATGTCATGAAAGAAAACAGGAGCTAGAGAGAAAACAAATAATGTATCTATTGAGTTGCTTATTGTCTCAAACTGTAAATGAGTTTGATTTCATGGAAAAAAAGAGTAAAGAAGTTTTTTTTACTCTGTGTTATTGTAATGTGTGTGCAAATGTAGGTGCAATTCATAGAAAAAAAAAGAATACAATAATAGATACATCGGTTTGAAAGGTTGTTGTTTTTAATTATTTTCGTGGCCGTGCGCGATTTATATAGTCTACCTTCTATTGTTTTGTTTTGTAAATAAATATGAATGCTTGTAATTGTATTATAGAAAGTATTTTCAATAAACCATTTTTTTTTTTTGTATATTAAGTTTTATAAGTCTTATAACTAATTACTTGCTAGACAAGAACCTTAACAACTAGCTTATATATTAACTTAACTAACTTACTAGCCCTATGCGAGCGCTCTAAATTATACCATAACCAACTTAAAATTATTGCCTTTCGGCGTACCTAGCTTAAATATTATAGAAATTCATTTATTAATTAAAAATAAGAAAATTAGGAAAAAAACTTATTATATGTATCATTTTTTAATTTTTTATAAAACTTAAAACTATTATTATTATTATTATACTATTATATTATTATACTATTATAATGGTTTATTGAAAGGTCTGCTTCATTGCCTTAATGATAAGACATTTATTGTTCTGCTCTATTTTTTCAACGAGTTTTTTCCACAAAGTGATATTTTGTTTAAAATACTTCAATCTAAATCCAGCGATGTTCAATTTTGTCTAAATAAAATAAGTAGTTTCAAAAATAGTATTTCTAGTTTACTTAAATCAAAAAATTTCGAATCTTTTTGGGCAAAAATAAATGAAAACGAAAATTTATCACAATTCAACAGCAATAAACGTTCTAAAATTAATCTGTCAACAAAGGAACATTATAAAAATCTTTTGGAAACAATTGTCGAGCAAGTAATCACTGAAGTCGATAATCGATTTAGTTCCTTGTCATGCTTTGAATTTTTAAAACTTTCGGACACATCATTATATGAATACTTCAAAACTCATTTTCCTGATAGCTTGCTCGATAACCTACAAAGTTCATATCCGGGGTTTTTTGACATTCCTGCGCTAAAAACGGAACTTAAAGTTATTTTCAATGATGACAATTTTAAGTCAAAAAAATATCTTCAAGAAACATAAAAATTTGTAATTGCAATAGGTTTGGACGAAAGTTTCACTGAGTATTTAAAGCTTTGTAAACTAATGCTAACTTTCCCCGTAACAACTGCATCTGTAGAGAGATCATTTTCATGTCTTAAGAGAATAAAAACTTTCCTTAGAAATAAGTGTGGACAAGAAAGATTATCAAGTTTAACTCTGATCTCAATTGAAAAACGCTTATTAAAAGACATACAAGCAAAGGGCACATTTTGTGATCAAATCATAGATAATTTTGCTTTAAAAGAAAGAAGGATAAATCTTTTGTACAAGACTTGAAAACCTTTTTTTTTATTAGATTTTAATTAAAATATTGTTTTTATAATATGTATATTATTTTATATTTTATTTATTTATTTAATGATTCCAATAAGTGGACTAAAAAAACTGTGATCTAAAAAGTAAGTCTTTAATTTCTGGATTTATGTTGAGTGCTTCCGCTACCAAAAAAGTCACGCCTCGTGCCTGATAAGCACATATAGGTATTTTATTGATATACCTATATGTACTTATATATATTTTATGCCAAGACTCGGGCACAGATAAGTTTATTTCGGATTAGTTTCCTCAAAAAATTTATATTTTGTTTTTGTTGCAGATGAATGAAAATGAAAAAGGGATTTATCAAAAAATGGTTACCATATTGATAAATTTGTATCAATTTTTTTTTCTTAATAAGTTTTGCATACTTTAAGAATTCGTGTTTTGTATTAAACAATAATAAAAGCTGTTTAATAAAGTTTAAAACTTAATCAAAACAAACAAAAATTACTTTTAATAAAATTTGAAGCTAGCCGTATATAGGTACAGGATAGAGTTATGAGACAAATTCATCATCATGTACATACGTATGGTTTGAAGTGGCTTCGCAGGCTCGGTTGTATTTTCGGAAAACTGAAAATCGAACCGAGTCGATGCCAAACAATTCTCGCATCATACCTACTTAAGTGAGGAAAATAAATATAGGTACGTTAATTTTTTCATATGGCAATTATGGTTACATAGCTAAAATTTGTATACAAAATCATATTAAAAGATACCATTCAGTTATGTTGCCACATTTCAGTATCTCTTTGTGGAAACAATGTAGATTTTAAATTTCCTGTTTAGTTTTAATGTAAGGTAGGTACCTATAAGAAATCAAGTTAAAAAATAAAAGTCTGTTTTTTAAATCATGTGATACAGTGATTGAAAGGTGGCACTCCCTAGATCACGAATATGTATTTTTTAAGTCGCTAAGACGCTTAGTTTAGCCGCAAATCAAGTTTAAAGATGTCAACTTTGATACCCGTAGGACGCTTAGTTTAGCCGCAAATCAAGTTTAAAGATAAAATTCTGTTTTTCAAAACAAGTGATACAGCGTTTGAAAGGTGGCAAGTTTTGCATTACCAATTTATAATTTTATTAAGTTATTTACTTTTCAAAAATTTGTATCGCAAAATGTATGCATACAACAACAACACAAATTTGAATCCGTTCCGGATCAGATGTTAGTAAGAAGCATTTTCAATGGAATATGTAATTGTGACGCACATTGTTTCGTCAGCAGCTACATACTATTCTAATAAGTAGCTTGCCACATTTCATATAGTTCAGCATTAAAGCTGGCACCCACATTCAGAAGCAGCCAAATATTTATTTTACACCACCATGCATAAAGCCATACATAATAAATAAATAACTTCCAATTCCCTTTTCTTATGAACATTCATTATCAAAATAAAAACGAATAAGCTCAAAGAGAAAAAGTCAACAATTATAATTTTCATCTTCTTCCAACTCTTTGAAATTTTCTATATGCCTTCTCATTATAATGTTCCCCAGTTTGTATCCCTCAAAATCTCTCACAACAACAAGCCACTCCTCCAAAAGTCTCTCAAGAGCTAGAGCTCCCAACATATCCAAATGGCGCTTCGAGCAATCGAAAAATTCGAAAATTTAGTACATACGATGGACGTACTATAGAAATATATATGCAATGGTACAACCATGAAAGTTGTGAACTGCACATTTGGAGGTTCTTACATTTACTAAGTGTCTATTCTGTTACCCTAACAATAGTCGTCTACGAAACAAATTAATAATATATAATGTATTTTATTGGCTCTAAAATCAATATTTCCTTGACAAGAGTCGTTTACAAAACAAAAATCATATATGTTTACGACTGTTGTCAGGGTTACAGAATAGACAACTAGTAAATGCACGAACCTAAAAATGTGTTATTCACAAGTTTCTTAAGATGGCCAGGCGGTGATTAGTCAGCATGAAAATACCATAGAAATGTATACAATGTATGTATACAATGTTTTAAATTACAATTCATCTTGTATGTTTCAACATTTGTAAACTGCGGCTATAATGTATTGCCTGCTTTTTCTGTTTCTCTGTAAAGGTGCTACAATGTCTGCCTCATCGCTTAAAATACCTAGTGATACTACTCTTGCTCATGACAGAGAGATTTAAACAATTGCTTGCGACGTATTGTCACCATTATTAAAATAAAATAAATAAAGATAGACCTACAAAACTAGTATATACAAGAGACAGAAAATATATAAACCTAAGACTAATTCTACAATACAAATGTGTACAATCCCAATGAAACATACTTTAAAAAGAGAAAGATATCAATATAAAACATCTTTGAGAGCCTTTTGACGGTAGTCAAGTTTGTACTAAAGAGCAAAGTTAACTTGGAGCTAATTTTGACAACCCGTAGCAACGCTTCCCTATACGTGTGACGCCGTAGTAAAGTTTGTACTAAAGAGCAAAGGTAACTTAGTTCTAATTTTGACTACCATTGGCGTTGTTGACGGAATGCTTGACTTGTTGGAACGCAAACTGACAAGAGTTCATCATGCCGCGCTGGTCATGCCTGCAGTTAGGTGTGAACCCCTCTAATGTCAAAATAGAAGGACCGGACCACCAGCACTGTCAAGCTGAGAGCTGAGAAGGCGGCAGCGTTTTGTATATAAGACAAGTTTGTTTCTAAAATGTTTGTATATTTAAATATCAACAATTCCAAGTTTCTATATGCTATATTTTAAATTAAAGTTCTAAGAATTATAAGTATAAATCTTAAAGATTTGTGTTCAAAAGCACTAATGGCTACATGGAATCGTTCTCAAACCTTGTTACTTATCCAGTTGTACAAAAAACACGACTGTAACCCCTCAGACCGAAAACAATACAAAAATGTGCTTTCCTCTATTGCAAAAGAATTGGCGAAGGTTCGACCGCGAACAACAATAACCGATATTCAATCAAAGATTAAAACACTTCGGAATCAATATACAAGGGAGAAGGTCTTAGTTCAAAATGCGCCAGATAAAAATTACACTCCCAAGCTATGGTGTTATGTTTTGTTACAGTTTTTCGATAAATTTACAAAAGAATCTGGTAAAAACGTTTTTTTATATAGATTATTATACATACAACTAAATAAAGCTAATCTTTAGAACCAAAACTTGAATATCCATCAAAAGAAGAACATAATTATTGTGAATCTAATTTAAATAACAACCATGATGGCGTCCACCAAACAGAAGATTTAAACTCGGTAAGTAAAATTTCATTAAAAAGGTAAAGTTTTGTGACACTTCCATCTTTAGGCATGTGAAGCAATTGATAGTAGAATCGATGGTGAGTTTGACGAGGTAGCACAAGGAAGTCGCTTATTAGAAACAACGAACCCCCTTGAAGAAACCCAGACTATACATTTAACAAATATGAACAATAAAGCCAGAAACTATGCATTTGCGAAATTCATATGCGAACAATTGGATTCTTTCGAAGATCCTGAAATTCTGCAAGATGCTAAATGGGACATTCAAACGTTGTTACACAACGCTGCCCAAAGGAGAAAAAGCTGACTTAAATTGATTTTAATCTGTATTTTATATGTATTTATATTTGTAATAATATCATTGATTTTTATTTACTCACTAGTACGAACTTCGTTATCCTTTTGAACTGAACTGTAAAACTTTTGTTATTTGTGAATTTTTTGCTTCGAATATCGTTTTTTTTATCAAGCCAGGTCATACACTCACATAGTACACAGTAAAAAGAAAAACTAAAAATCCATTCAATGTTCAATTGTTTGATTTAACAATTGAAATAAGTAGTTTGTAGTTTTTTAGTAATTTTGGTGAAAGTAAATGATGTAAATTGATTTAAAAATATAAATAAAATAAAACATGCAACATCTATGATAGCTGTTGCTTAACTATTAAAAATAAAAATTTGTATATTTTTACAATTAAATAAACATTATAAAAAACAATATGAAAAAGATTAGTGGGCTATAGGTCAAAAGACAGTTCTTATTTTCTTTGCGACGTTTCGAACATGTATATGTTCATCATCAGGCCTTTATTAAATAAATTTAAGAAAAAAATGTTTTTAATAGTTTACAACAATATAAACAAAAATGTGTCAAACAAACTTACAATAATTATTAAGGACATAAAGAATGCAAATATTCTCACATCTTACACTTATCGAATTTAAATTACAAAAAATTAACTAAAAAAATATATAAAGATATCATTATTGGTTTATGTACAATTAGATATTTAAAATTTATTTACTTTTTAACTAACATTCAAACTGAACACTCTAATTTAATGTTCACCTATACTTTGTTTTATAATTAATTGCGTTGGGTCTTTTTATAAGTTGACCATAGATGTTGCTAAGATTTTCACAGTCGGATATTTGCGATTCATGGTATTTTGGTTGCTAATTATGTGCAACATTTCCAGCAGCATTCTTTTCGAATAATGTTGCTCTGTTTGCAGAACTTCAACATTTTCGAAGTCTGGCTTGTGCACTTCTTCTATACAATGGAGGGCAAGAGCGGTTTTTTGTGCAGCTCCATTGTTTAGGTCTGATTTGTGACCAGAGAGCCTGCTCTTTAATTTAAAAAAATGGATGGCACCGCATTCACCCTCATGTTTTTGTAGGTTGTCCCTTTGATTTCCTGAAAACAGGAAGACTCAAAATGGTCACTACAAATCCGACTGTCTGTGTTTGGGACGAAGTCGTGAATGGAAATGGCCTCTAACCATTTTGCTAATAATATTGGTTTTTCTAAAGGAAACCTGTAACAGAGTTAAATTTTATTTAGCTATATGGAATAAAATTATGTTATTACTTTCGAAGGGAAAGTCCAGGCTTGCACTCCCTAGTCGCGTTGCAAAAAAAACAACTATGTTGTTTTTCTGCAAAGATTGTAGGTACACTACCTGGAAGCAAAGTTTTCCGTTTTTTTATTGTTGAAAAGCGATCCTCAGTGAAATGGTCTGAGCAGATCTTGCTATATTTAGATGGTCTAAATGAAGCATCAAACCCCAAATTTGCCAGCCAAATTTTCGTTAAATTTGGATCTTCTAATAGGAATCTGAATAAAAGATTTTTATGAAATTCCATAAACTGAATCATTATATCAACTTACCCATGAAGTGTCCTTTCTGGTATTTTTGCTTCCTTTTTGCAAAATTTGCAAATTTTCACCATTGTATATTATAAATCGTTTCTATTCGTAAAGCTGAAATTTTCAAAAATATGTTGGTCAATTTATAAAGAGTTAAAGCTCTAAATTTTAATATTTCTTTTTATGAATTAATTGACTTTATTACTTTATATCTTTTTTTTCTAAAGAAATCACTAAATTATTTAATTTTTTAATTTTGTATTTTTTATCACAGAAACACCCACCTTGCTTTTAAATTGTTTTGTAAACATTGAAATGTTTTTTTTCCCCAAAGTAGACGTCAAATTATGATAAAATCCACCATCTGTCATCTTCAATTTGCTTCACAAAAACTGTTATACATTGTATGGAATACGCTATCCAGTTATATATTGAGATCAGTGGTGCATATCATATTACGTCTTTGCACCTGAGAAAACGCTAAGTTTTCGTTTTATTATTTATTTTAAAATTAAATATACATATTTGAAGATGTAATAATCGTTTTTTGTGTATAAATGAAAATAACATGCCAAGAACAATTTAAAACGCTCGTATTTTTGATGAAAAAATCATCACTTGACAAAAGGTTTTTTTTTTGTTGAAGGAAAACAAAAAGAATGAAGATGGTTGGCGAAATTTGCATTTAATTTTATTTTAAAATAAATAATAAAACGAAAACTTAGCGTTTTCTCGTCCTTTTATTTATGTGTCGTTAGCTAAAATGAGGACGACAGATACCGTCGTTTTTTGCGCCTTTAATGCATTCGTCATTTTGTTTTATTTTTAGAATGCAGAATGGCGACGTTCTACGATTTTTCACATTTGTATACGACGTTGAAACGACACTGAGCTGTCGAAAACGAGAAATGGAATGCCGATTTGATCTCTTCGTATATTTTAGAGTCGTTGACGACAACGGTAATAGGTGTAATTGCTTTAATTCACTGTAACGAAAAACACTAAACCCGAGACTAAAATAAATTCTTCTGCATACATTTGTATTTGTTTCTCTTTATTTCTGTTTGCTTTTTCTTTTTAACTCAAGAATAATTGCTATAAGAGTAAAAAACAAATCAAGTCGATAGTAACGACATCTTACGAGGAAAGTTTGAAACTTACTTTTAAAAAGATGATTTTTCTATGTATATAAATGGTACTGACTTATAGCGTTTTTCATTTAAATCTCAAAGATTTGCCCTCAAAATCAAGAAGTGCTTTTTTAAATTAAACATGTTGGGTAGCCTTTTTTTTAATAATATTTCCAAACGATCACCATAAAATCACTAGGAGAGCTTTGTTTTTTATACCTATGCTTCAAGAAATAATAAGTCGTCATTTATATTTTACACTTCCATTCAATTACGTGTATCATTATTCAATTGTTTGTTTATTTGAACATTTCTAAAAATTCGTAAAAAAATTGTTAGATTTATGAAAAATATTATGATTTTGTATTTTGAATAATTTACCTATACCGTCCAACAACGTAAAACAACACAAAGCTATTCAATAATTTTAGGTTAAAAAAAACGCGCAAACAAAAATCCGCCATTAAAATGTTTTCGTGTCGTTTAGATCAAACAATAAAAAAGAAATACAGGAAGATATGTTCTGCGAAAATTTTATATGAGTGATTTCTTGCCAATGGTGATGTCCACCATCTAAAATATTTTTTCAGAATCAGCTTATCAACGGTACCTGTCATAGAACCGTTTTTTATTACTCCGGCTATCTTTTGAACGATTTCACCCATTTTAACGAAGTATTCAAAAACTACTGCTAAACTGAAATGAAACTGCATAAGAAAATTTTATAAAAAGTAAGTTTTGAAAAAGTTTTTTCTTGGTAACCGATAAATCCAATTTTCTCGAAAAAAATACGATCAATTTTGATAAAATTTTATATGAGGTTTTTTTGCCAATGGTGATGTCCACCATTTAAAAAAAAAATCAGAATCAGCTTATTAAAGGTACCTGCCATTAAACCGTTTTTTATTACTCCAACTATCTTTTGAACGGCTTCAACTATTTTATCGAAATTTAAATTCAAAAACTTTTTCTAAACTGAAATGAAACTGCAACCGATAAATCTAATTTTTTCTCGAAAAAAATACTATACAAAATTTCAAATAATTTATATTTTTCCCGAAAACTATATCTTTCGTATAAACTTTTTTTTATTCCATGCATTTGTTTATAAAAGATTTTTTTTAAAGACAAACATTTCAAAAGATAAAATACTAAAAATCTTTTCTTTATAAAGAAAGCTGGTCAAATGAATTTTCCAGTCGTAGACACGAAAGTAACTTGCCCCAAGAGCAAGTTTGTGCCACCCAGTCGTGCCCTTTATTTAGTTGTGAAAAGAAGACCATTTCATTTTCGGACTCAAAAACTACCAATATGCATAAAACCATGCCGGGCCTTTGCTCTATGAAAAAAAAAATCTTTCCCACAGGAACCGTACATTTTTTCGGGATAAAAATTAGCCTGTGTGCTATTCCAGACTATAATCTATCTCTGTCCCAAATTTCATCCAGATCCGTTCTGCCGTTATGGCGTTATTGAGTAACAAACATACATCCAAACATTCACATTTATAATATTATTGTGTATCATATTATATTATATTATATATTATATTATATTATATTATACTAGCTGACCCGGTGATTTTCGTATCACCTAGTTCGTTACTTACAACTTTTAATTTGTGATTACTGGTTGCACTATGTACGTTTAAGATGTTTCGTTATTTACTCAAATTTATTCATAACTAAAAAAAAAAAAATTGGAAAACAGTCGACTTGACGGCCATCCCTGCAACTTCCTACTACATTTGGACATTGTGCATACAATTTTGTGAATTTTAGTGCTTCTGACTTCGCAAAGCTTTTAATTAAAAAAAAAACATTATTTTTTGAAATTTTAAATTAAAATAAGCTGACTCGGCAAACATTGTTTCGTCATTTATATTATTCCTAGGAAACATTTTTTTAGTTCCATAAAAATAACTATTCTACTATAAGTGTGTGAGGATGTACTTATAATCGAAAGCGTTATAAGAAATAAAAGTATGCTTTATTTAGGTTAATGAATTAATATTTATTAAAATAACGACTATATTTTGAATTATAATTTCTGATAGCTATCTAAACATCAAAAATAATTATTTACATTGTTACTATCAATTATGGCAGTTGAACAAAAAATTAATCTCTCAGTGCAATAGAGTGTACAATATTCTTGGTTAGTCCGTCTTTAGCCAATACAAACAAACTGGATGGTTTCCCTACGCGAGAACATGCCACATATAGTTGTCCGTGGGAAAAGCATGGTGTTCCCAAATCTAAGCCACATAAGAGGACAAACTTTTTTCATAAACGCACAAAAATTAAGAGCGAATACCTAATTTTAATTAAAACACTTGTAGTTCTTTTTACATTATTTTCAAAGTAAACTAACATAGTACGTACTGATTTAAAGCAAAATAAGGAGTCACCCTGGAAACTCGTATACAGCTTCATATTGGCGTACTAAAAGTTGTGTGCAAAGGATAATGGCACTGACGGCTCCGAAGAACCACGGCCTAGTGACATACACCCAATCCTTTTGTGTGCGTTGTTAGTTCTACAAAGATTGAAGGGGAAGTACAATATTTCGTCGAAACGAACGACTAAGATGAGATGCACTTTTCATGACAATTATAGTTTTGGAAACTGTGTCACTTCCTCGCAAGAGGCCGGAGCAGGACCCCTGAAAAAACATTAGATGTACTCAGGGCTCGGACCCAGAACTACGAAAAGTTAGTTATTCAATGTCAAAAGTAACAATAACCGCATGTTTCGCTATTATCTCGGTTTCTCTCAAATAAGTGATGCTGACATCTATTATCAAAATTGTAGAGCATACAATTTGCGACAAATTTCGTAAAAATATTTTTTTTCATGCCCTCAACTGTTTTAAGGTAGAGGGCGGAAACCGTATCGCGCCACTCAGCTATACATACTGTAATGAAAGGTCGTGAGTTAGAAAAAAGTTGTTCCTTCGAAATATTGTCCAGGCTGCTGAAGGAGTTAACATACTAAAAGTCCCGACGTCTAGAAGGTGAGCCGTGAAAAGGGAAGGGTCATAAGGGCCCTATTTTTTATCTTTCGCTTATAGCTTATATTAAATTACAGCTCATAAAATTTACTACAACATTTTGTTATTTGATTTTTTTTTTGAAGTCTCAACCGTTTGCGAGCTATGCATCGCTTAAGAGAAAATTCTTATTCAGTATTTATTTACATGAGATCAATTAATTAACTGAGAGTTAAAACTATTTTTTGTCAGATTAATAAATTGTAGATAAATAATTATTGCACTGGAAATTAATGATAAATTTACGATGATAGTAAAATTAACATCAGAGTTGCACAGAAAAATTAAAACAATACGTATAACAGTCACTGCTACGATAATTACACAAATAAAACCAAAAGAAATGGCTGAAAATGTATAGTGAGTGAGAGAGTAGACCGACTTCGTCCTCATCCCTACTCCGTGATGTTTGCTGAATGAGTGGTGACACCTGACGGGGATAACTGATCGATTGATAATTGATCAGTTGTCGACCGGTGAGGGCGGGAGATCAAATTAAATTGGGTTGATCAGAGTAATATGAATTTTTTCGTTCTAAGTCATGACAAAATAAAAAAAAAATCCTTGCAAAATAAATTAAAGTTTTTAATTGACAAAAAAAAAATTGGGGTAGATCGTAGAGGGGTGAAAATTAAGGGTTGTATGTATTTTTGTATATTGTATCATAAAAAAATTAAAAAAAAAAAAATTTGTCCAAAAAAATTTAGGGGTGGACCACCCTCAACATATAGGCGGATGAAAAGTAGATGTTGTTCGATTCTCCACCCTGGCCGATATGCATGCTTCGGATGACGAAAATCGGTCGAGCCGTTTCGGAAGAGATAGATTACAAACACCGTGACAGGAGGTTCATATCATATTAACGTCTTAATATTTGTACCTTTTTTATGGTAGGTAAACTTTGAGGAGACAGTATTCATATACATTCAATTTGCACGTTACAGCTAGCAGTTTTGCTTTTCGTTGACGAAGGAAATTTCCAAAGATCGATTCGAAAAGATGCTAATGATTGATGAACTATAGTTTTTAAATTTCACAATTTCTGCTATTTCACAATGATTGAGTACGATCGATTTGAAATCACTTAAGATCGACAAAATCGATAATGGAAAATATTTTTTAAATATAATAAAAATTAATCGAAATCGATCGAAGTGAAGTCTAGAAATCCTGAATTACAGAACCTCGGATTCTAAATTCCGATATATAAAATCCCGCATTAAAAATTGGTAGGTACCTACATATTTTTATCGACACATCGCACCAAAAAAAAAAAAGTTAAGAATGAGGGGCGCATCCTCACGTTATTGGATTTGGAGTGTGTTCAAGTTTGGGTTTTGAAAAATATAAAGACCAAAATGAGTTAATCCCGAGTTTTTCGCAAATGGTTTTTTTTAATTCAGGACTCTGTAGATTTCCCATACAATGATAATTTATGGATAAGTTTGTTGTGTTCACTTTTATGATAATTTTTTGCGGAAAACCTTGGAAGCTTTCAACCCATTTAAGTCGCTGAAAAATATGTTAATGATATTATTCAGCATGGATTAAACGAGATTTATTATAAGATAGATAGATTCAATAATTCAAAAAAAAAAAAATTGTTTCAATTTTTTTTTGGTTTTTAGAATAATTTTAAGACATGACAAATGATGTCATCTGCCCGAGTGACACAGTTATTTTTAATATATGTATGTATATTCTATTTTAAATTTCATTACTTTGAAAACTATTTTCAAATTTACAAATTACAAGTATTTATGGCAGAGGTATTTATTTTTAAAACAATTCAAAATGGAGAACAGTTTAGTCAAAACAAAATGAGCTTTTAGTTTGGCAAAAACTAAAAAAAAGGAACTAAGTTTATATACAATTCAAAGAAAAATTGCTTTCAGTTTAGCTAAAACAAAACAAAAACAAAAATAGGTACCTATACTCGTAACTCAGAAGTTTTCAATTTTTCCTCGATGATTCTTCTTCTTGTATAGGACATCGGCTCGTTAGTACCAAAATGTATGGATCAACAACCAATCTTCTCCATTTAAGTAATTGATAACTTCAATCACGTTAGGATAATTTTTTCCAAGAAAGAGTTTCCTTAATTTCTACAATATTGGACATACTCCGATGGAGTGGTTAATGTTTTATTATAAGAATAGCTCTAAATCAAATTTGTTAATATTCAAGCTATTGTGTCGTTGGATTTTTTTACTTGCCGTAACCTATATTCCCAAAATCTAATAAGATATGTAAAGGTCCATGGACAATCAAAAGAAAACTATTATATAATAATAAAATATATATAGATGAATTATTGTTAAAAAGACAATCAATCTTTATGCATTTGATTTCGCTTTATTTTATAGTTAAATAGGCATAAAATTCATATAAAACTGGGATCAAATTCAGACAGATTAAAAATTATGTATAGATTGTATAAATGGAAAGAAATGCCACTATACATATAACACGCAGAAATTGAATCAATTAATTTTTTTTAAATAAAACGAAAAAATTGTTTGACGATAGTTTCTATTTCTTATGCATGTGTTGGTGTCCTAGAAGCCTATATACATTAATCTCTATCGTTCCCTTTGTTTTCAAAATTCTACAAATGCTCGTATACACTTATTTTTCAAAACCTTTTTTATTTAATTTTGTAAATCTATATAATATATCAGTCACATGTTTTTGTCTTATCAACTAGAATAATGTTAACACCTTAATAGTACAGGTACTTATTTTTAAACAATATCAATTAAAAAGTAGGAGAATAATAAAATGTATTACATGTTATCTCACGCTTACAACATTCAGGGAATGTTGCTTCTGGGTACAGAACTTTTCCTTCTTTACATCCCTCGCGCATTTTTTGCTTAACACAATGCATAATTGCAGCATGTCCGTTTTCGTAGCATGTTACCATTGCACATTCTCCATTATGTTTCTTTGAAACCTCTCCTGTTTCCATTATCATACCTTCGCCAAGATGACATTTACCCGGATGTTCTAAAGAAAATTATAAACAAAAAAATTACAATTTTTTCGATTTGTAATTTTAAATGTATTCTAACTTACGTGGATGTCTAAAAAGTCCTGTGCGTATACGTGCATCGGCTGATATACAGAAAACTGCCAAAAGTATTGAAACAATAATAACTGCATTCATTTTGATTCAATTTGATTTACAAAACAACTGAAATTAAACAAAATGGAAACATTCCTTTTGTGAGAAAAATTCTTTTAAGATATAAGAACATAGTAAAACAATTAACAAAAATAGTTTAACTTTCATTCATATGAAATATTTCTGCAATCTTTATACATAATAGAGTAATTGAAAATTGAAAGTCTAATTAAAAGAAACTCTTGGTACTAGTATTGCTAACATATTATAATGCCTCAAAACGGGATATTTTGCATTTTAATATCATTTTAAATAAATCAATACAAAAGATTACACTTCCACTTTAAATTCGAGAGAACTTAATTTTGAACAAAAATCCTTAACGGCCTTCACGATTTTAAATATCTTTATCAGATTTGATGATGATCGAGTATTGTTTATAAATTCAACGACCTTTATTTATAAACCTTTTAACATTCTAAATAATTAAATTCAAAACCCGATTGTTGAAAGTCGATTAAATGTAAGTCGTAAATTTGTGTCTTTTCCGCCTGCATCATTTAATTTATTGAGTGATATTAAAAAAAGCGGAACGAAAGAAACAATAACATACTGAGAGAGAGTATTATATATTTGTTGTTACCGACAACCAAAGAATTCTGAATCCATCTTGTGTATGGCGTATGAGTGTAATGGAACCCGAGAAATGAATTGTTTAAATAGTTGTTTTGTTAATCGCCAAATTTGTTTAACACATCTATTCTATGCCCATTCTACCGACTGTTATAAATCAAGGATTAAAACCGTGTTAATAGAGGACATTTCGGAATAACTTAATAACAGATCCTGATTGCTGATACCGCAAATGTGGGAGTTTATATGTAAACATTAATTAGTTTTGAAAAGTGTTATTTCCCCTAATTTCCCTTAGTTTTCATGAATTAGGGTCTTTGATTTTTCAAACGAGACTATTGGAAAAACTATTTGTAAGCTTAAAATTAAAACTTCCAGATATTGGATATATCTTTGACTAAGCAATAAAAAATCAAATAACGTTAAATTTAATTATCATAAGGACTATACTATACTCAAGCTCAACAAATGTTATTAAAGAAAATTAAGAAGAAAAGCCAATTACAAATCATTTATCTTTCTTTTTATATTATCATGTTGATAAAAATCACTTCAATGTTGAACTATTAATAGAGTTCACATAATATTAATTTAATTGTGTATCGTAGTTAATACACTTTTAAATTATAGAACACCCGATTTACAAAATTATTTAAACGAGCACCTAATTATGTGAATCACTGTGTACCATAACTTAAAAAAAAAATATAATTTAATAATTACTTTGTGTTGGAAAATATAGTTCAGCAGTGAATTTTATCACCAAAAATTATATGGATAGTTGTTGAAATAAAAACACTTGTCTTTAATATGACTTGAAACGTCTTCCGTAAGATACTTTGTGAGACTATACCACTTATGATTGAAATCAGCTCTTATAAACACTCTCGCTATTTCGCAAATTTAGCACCACTCAAAATGAATCGATTGATCTGCTTTACCTTTAATTTTGTGCCGAAATTCCAAGATTCCCTCCAACTTGGGTATTTACCTGCCGTCGTCGTGACGTCAATTTTTCTTACATCAAAATCATCACCTTGACGAACACAAATATTATGCAAATTAGGCTCTGACTTGCCGGCGCGGCGCCGCCGCCGCACACGTAAACATATTGTGGTCCTGCAGCATTCTATGCAAATACCTATAAGACTCATCATCAGCTGTTTTTGTTTACTCTAAACAGTTTGAATTTGTGTTGTTGTTGGTTTCCACGGAATGCGGATAGACGACAAAGCTTTTACGTTGTTAGTATTAAGGCTTCTCAAAAAACATAGTTATGGTTATGATATCTCGCTTACTTCTACGGAATGGTTTTGATACTGAGTTATGAGATTTTTTTTTCACTTTTTTGCACAACATTGGAATAGTTTGCCGGATTACTGGTACCAGCTAGGCTAATTAATGGAATATTTTATGATTCTATTGATATTCGTATTTTGAATTGACATATTATGTGGAAAGATTTTCTATTGACGGCGAGGCGTTGGAATTTCTTTAAATTTTGGTTCGTCATTATTGAAATAGTGCAATTTCGCAGTTACTAATATATTGGTGGTGGTGGGAGTTGGTATTTAATTTTTTGGACTGAATAACAGTGTAATCCGGTTTTTTGAAATGTCAAATTAATGTTTTGCATTGTCGTATTTATATGAACTTTTGTTATGTTTGTTGACAAGAAGTGTTTCCCATTCTTTTTGCACGACATATTTGTTCATTGGACTGGTTTTGATGAAACTTAATTAAAAAAATTGTTTATTTTATGATTTTGTTTGCCTATCAAGGTTTTAATTTTTATTTTATTTTTGACAGAGGAAAGTTTTTGTTTTAAAAAAATTTGCAATTCCAACTAGTTCAATTAAATTAGACATTTCGGGATCATTCAATAAAACATTTATGTATGTGTTTTTGATTAAATTTGTTTGTGTATCTTTATGAATTATTTACTGAGGTGTTTTTTGTTATTGTATACTTACATATGTATATTTTAATGAACAAATACAATACACATAAATTATGTTGTTGATATTTGTGGAAAAAAGATAGTTGAAAAGCTATCAGAACTCCAATCTCAGTCAAGTAAGAGATCATCTTCTGCAATACAAAGAAGGTGTTGAAGCATAGGCTATTGTTTCCACATTTTAAATTATGAGCGGTGCCTACGTCTTAAGTAAAATACCACAGAAATTGTTTTTTGTAAAAAAAACAATTAATATTATATTAACATTAAATAGAATCCCCGCTATTGTTCTGAAGAGGTATTCTTCAACGCTGGAAAAACCACTGCGTAAACTTTTCCATCTGTCCTATTCTACTGGTCTATTTCCGAGTGGATGGAAAACTGCATTTTTCCAGCCTGTCCCTAAAAATGGTGAATCCTCCTCCCTTCCTTAAGTAACTGTCTAAAGGCACCTAATTTCGCGTAAGCGAAATAGATCTCTACCGTTCCTGGACATAGCCAAAGTGGAGCAACGATGTTGCGTGAGCGGCTGGAAAAAGGCGTATGCCAGACGAATTAATATACACAGGGTATGTCCAGAATCAGTAGATAGGAAGGCCCAAGAATTCCTGGAAAAAACAAATGCAGCGGAACCAGCATTCACTTGCCTCAGACATGGAACAATTCATAACCGGGAAGCTTGCCGACATTTTATGAGGTATACCCAATGAACCCTACAAGCAGATCAGTAGGTGAAGTGGGAAAGTTGTGATCCCACTCGAGATCATAGCATCGCCAAATAGGCGAAGAATAAGAAGAAGTGACTTTTTATGATAAAAAAATGCATTTCTTGGATACACTTTGATTTAAATTGGGTTCATTTAAAAAAAAAAAATTTACTTGCTGAATAGGGTAAGTATTGGTTTTGTGTAGAATAAATTTTGAGCTTTAAATTAAACCTGACATTACGATGATAGAGAAGCCTCAAAAATTAGGTTTCGTCATGCCGTCCTTCTGTCTGTCTGTGCAGTCTGGGTGTGCTGTTGTCTGTTCACTGAGATACAGGCTAAACGGGTTGACGGACTTTCTTCACATTTCGTGAGTAGTATACTTCTTGGTGATTTTCTAAAGGACGGATTTGAATTTTTATTTTAGACTTTAACGGGTACCTGGCTGTAACGGGTACCTGGTTTTAGTTCTTACAAATTTTCTCAAAAACCGCTGTAACGATTTTGATGGAACTTGGTGTACATTATACTTGCAATATAGTCTTAATATTACTGCATATTATGTTTTTTGCTAAAAATGCAGGTAACGGAGATTTGGAATTAACAGTTTCTACAAATTTAGTCATTACTTGATGATGGCTGCACCGATTATATTTCAATTCGGTATGAAATTTAAATTAGCCATTAAACACGAAATTGCATTCACAGTTTTTCGCTAAACAACCGTTTAATGATAGCTACCATAAAACTTGATCTCAGGTTAAAGCCATTTTTTTTTACTTTTCGCACTTTCTCGAGCACTTTCTTCATAATTTCAAATTTTTGTAGCCCAGTCGTTAATTTTATTTTTATTAATATCAGCTTAGCTTATAGAACTCAGTTTAAAAGCCTCACCTGCATTGATATCAAATACATTTTTCGCATTAGGAATTTCGTAATTTGACATGTTCAGTAATTCGCGATTTTTTAAATTTGGAATTTGAGGCTTTGTAATTCGGGATTTTGTTCCGATACAATTTGTCTTCCTATACAATGGCGAAGAAAGGCAAGGCAAGCATAGCTTTTACTTAGAACGTAATTGAAAACGGGTAGGTTTGTAGTTTGTCCAAATGTGCTCTTATCCAACTTCCGGTCGAGATTATTGATATCAGCTAAATAACTCACTTGACAATATTTTTACTTGCTGTTATAGGTACTATAAGGCAAGTTATGCATTCGTACAAAAAAAGTTTTGAGATAACAATCAAACATGACACTACGATGATAGAGAAGGCGAAAAAAGTGGGTCCGGCAATTCTGTTTGTCTGTCTGTCTGCCTGGATGTATCGACACCTGCAGCCTAAACTGTCGGGCCGATATTCTTCAAACTTTGTACAAACTATTTTTAGGGAAACATGCCCGGACGTTTTTTTTATCTAGGAAAACAACGGTACCTACCATATAAACCGTGCTCTTGCTGGTATAGTTCACATTAGCATTTTGTCAAAAAAGTTATGTAAGCTGAGCTAGAAAAATCTTTAAATTGCGTAATGACAAGGTGCTTTTTGCTGGACGTCATCTGACGAGCCCACAAAGCTAGCACCGGGCGAAACGTAATGTTTTCTTGGACTATAGGCCGCTAAACGCATTAGTTTTGAATAATAATTCAGAAAAATCCACTTAAAATAAACTTCTACTTGGTTTATTATTCTTAATATAAAAAATAAACTTTTTAAATTAATTTTCTTATTAGTATATAGAATTTGTATCATTATTTATTTTCTTTTTTTTTTTTGAAAAACCGCCAATTATAATTTTTTTGAAAAAAAATACCTTCTACCAATTTTTATGAAATTTCACGTAGTTAAATTTTTACCGAAAATGATGTTTTTCATATAATTGTTTTTTATTCCATTATCTTTTTTTATTCCATAATTACATATGTTTTTAAACTGATCAATGATCACTCATAATATTATTGTAATACTTGTCCACTGTTTCTCTGAATTTTTTAGATGTGCCACATCTTGATGGAACCACAAGTGCCGTAGTGAGAGTGTTTGCATTGCATATACATTTCTATAGTATTTTATGCTGAATAATCACCGCCATGGTCATCTTAAGAAACTTGTGAATAACACAATTTTAGGTTCGTGCATTTACTAACGGGTGATTTTTTAGCTGGTTTGGTTTTGGCAACACTGGTTTTGACAGCTGACGTGTGTTTAGTACCTTGAGTCACTGTCAAACAGCTTCAGTTTGGTTTGCAATTTAACCACGCTTGCAAATTATTGAATTTTACTATCAAAATTCGTGCTCGGTTCGAAATGTTCATCGCGCTCTGCTTCCATTTTATGATCGGCATTCTCGACATTCTGAGCAGTCTATTCGGAAGATTGTGACCAAATTTCGCACCAAATTTACTTTGTTGGACATTAAACCACCAACACGTTTACGTACTGTGCGTAGTGCAGAAAATATTGCGGCCGTATCAGCTAGTGTGACAGAAGACCGCGAAATGTCGATTCGGCGCCGTTCCCAGCAGTTAGGCCTTTGTTACAGCACTACGTGGAAAATTTTGCGGAAGGATTTGGGCGTAAAGCCTTTTAAGATACAGCTGGTGCAAGAACTAAAGCCAGCCGACCTACCACAACGCCGAATTTTTGGTGAATGGGCTCTTGGAAAGCTGGCCGAGGATCCGCTTTTTTATCGAAAAATTGTGTTCAGCGATGAGGCTCATTTTTGGTTGAATGGGTACGTAAATAAGCAAAATTGGCGCATTTGGAGTGAAGATCAGCCAGAAGCATTGCAACAGCTACCAATGCATCCCGAAAAAGCCACTGTTTGGTGCGGTTTATGGGCCGGCGGCATTATTGGGCCATATTTCTTCAAAGATGATGCGAATCGCAGCGTTACTGTCAATGGTGAACGCTACCGAGCGATGATAACAAACTTTTTTTTGCCCGAAATGGAAGTTCTTGACTTGCATGATATGTGGTTTCAACAAGACGGTGCCACATGCCACACAGCACGCGAAACAATGGCGCAATTGCGAGGCGAGTTTGGTGAACAGTTAATTTCACGTTTCGGGCCGGTCAATTGGCCGCCTAGATCGTGCGATTTGACACCATTAGACTATTTTTTGTGGGGGTATGTCAAAGCTAATGTCTATTGGGACAAGCCCGCTTCGATTGACGCACTGGAAGCCAACATCCATGCATTCATTCGTGAGATACCGGCCGATATGTGTGAAAGAGTATGCCAAAGTTGGACTCAGCGGATGGGCTACCTGAGACGCAGCCGCGGTCAACATTTGCATGAAATTATCTTTAAACATTAAATTGCAAGGTTCAAACTATCGATTCAAATAAATATTTCATTCATTTAAAAAGTTCTAAACCTCTTAAAAAATCACCCGTTAGTTGTCTATTCTGTAACTCTGACAACAATCGTAAGCATAGCTATATGAATTTTGTTTTGTTTGCGACTCTTGTCAAGGAAATATGGATTTTAGAACCAATATAATACATTATATGTTATCAATTTGTTTTGTTGACGACTATTGTTAAGGTAACAGAATAGACACTTAGTACATGTAAGAACCTCCAAATGTGCGGTTCACAACTTTCTTTGGATGGCGCTGCTCCATGGTTGTACTATAGAAATTTATATACAATGGTGTTTGTTTTAAAAAGATGGTAGTCTTTTTTTAATACGGTTTTTTTTTTTATTTAAGAAGATTTTCTTATTATTTTATAAAAAAAAGTGCATGTATGTACCTCCTACACATCTTGTATAAAAGCAAATGTTCGTAGAGTAGAATGATTTGATTTATATTACTTTTCTCCAAAACAGATCTCGGCATTTCCTTATCCAATAGATGGATTTTGCATTTTATTTAAAAATGTTTAAAAATGTATTTTTACTTCATATAAAATAGAGTAAAATGTGCAGTGCATGAACTACAAAATCAGCAATTAAATTTTCTTAGTTAAATTCGAAACAATAAGAAAAACCATATATAGGTATAAATTTGTTTATTAAAATAGAACCACATCTCTTACATTTGGTTTTGTTTATTATTAATTTAATTTAAGCGTATCAATCATGCGTATGTATGTATTTTATTTCTAATTTATATTTATTACCAGAATCCTTATTTTAAAGCTTAGCTTTGGGATTAAGGCGAAAAGTAATGATCTTTGCACATGATTTCCCTCATACAACATTTTGGGAATGGAGCTTCTGGTTGCAATACTTTTCCTTCCACACATCCATCACGCATTTTTTGTGAGACACATTTCATTATCGAAGTATGCCCATTGTCATAGCAGGTTACCAAAGCACATTCACCATTGTGTTTTTTCGACACTTGTCCTGTTTCAAGAACCATACCCTCACCAAAATGACATTTTCCAGGATGTTCTAAAACAACAACAAAAGAAATAAAATTGAAATGGTGATCAATTTTTATTCTTACCATGCCTGAATACACCTCCTGTAACTCTGGCATTAACTGATGCAGACAATACCGCCAACAAAATTGAAACGATGATAATTGAATTCATAATGAATTGATATTTTTTAGCTGTAATAAAAAAAAATTCGAACAATTAGTTTAAATAAAAGGGCTGGCAATTATAAAGTAGAGTTGCATTATAAAGGATTTGCATTCACCGTGATGGGTCATGTTCTGATTTTAAGTTATTTGATATTTCCAATAAATTCAGCAATAAATTTATTGACACGTTTTTACAATATCAAAATAAATTTAAGTACAGTATTAAGGATAACAAAAAAAATAATGTCCATGTCCGGACAAAAATTAAGGTTCGTTGACATAAAACTAAAAGCGAAATCGTTGGGTCTCAAATTAAAACACAGAATGCTTAAAAAAAAACTTAAATCGTATTAAGTGACCCAGAAAATGTGATTTACTCTTATGACTCATAATTTTTTTGAATGTAAAATATTATTTATGATCCATAAAATGACATGTAACAACTTCAACACTTTACTTGATCTCCGAAGGCGACAAAATGTATTAAATATTCTTGACGATTGTAAAATGCCTTTTAATCTTTAATATAAAAGAAATATATTCAAGGTATATTATTCACCCTAAGAGGCTGAAATTAATGTATTTATTGACCTTCTAGTATCACATTCCTTTGGATTCTTGATTAAGTATTGAACCTGATTCTCAAGAGAGGATTTTAAGTCGTAAGTTCACATGATGTCAATTCAGCCTTGTCAATTTTTTTTTATTTGGAAAAAACAGAAAGGTTCAAGAATCAAGATGCATGCATTGCATATGCATATAATGTCCGTCTGTATATGTATGTACTTGTGATATAAAATAAATTCAAACTGCTGATTCAAACTATCTGGATTTTTTTTTAGTTTAAAAGATAAACGTTGAATTCCTTTATTATGAATACAAATCTGACATTACATTATATGTAAATATGTACATATGTAAAAATAAAAGGAATTTCTTGATGGCAAGATTTTAATTTGTTTTAAATCAAAAGCTTTTTATTTGACAGATCGAAATCGAAACAGAGACAAAAAAATTATTTGACTTATTACTTATTATCAGAAATAAAATTTTCCAGTTGATAGGGTTTTATATACATAGTTCAACTTTAAGATGCAAGTTATCAAAACATTTTGTGAAACGTACACGTACATATGTATGTGTCTGTATTGATATGTCCATTATAAAGATTTCAAAACACCAGTTTGAAACATTTCTTGAATTTAATTACTAGAAGTTGTTGCAGTTACCCAAGCAGGCAAAGTGTGACTGATGAAACTTAGTTATTATTCGTAATTACATACATATGTACATTAACATTTTATTATATTAAATGCGAACGAAATTCAACATTAAATCAATAAAACGTGATCTTAGTTACATAAATTTTGAAACATGTGCAGTTTATGTTCATAAGCTGAGATAATAAGATGAAAATCAACCGAATTAGTAGATCAATATTCAAAAATGAATTTAACTTTTAACAATTTGTGATACTGACAGCGATAAGTATATATACATTTAAGTATGTATTTATAATTTGGGTTTAAATATGTATATCAAATCACAGGATCAACATTTCTTCCTTTAATCAGCTAAATCGTTTTAATAATTAAAATTTACTATTTGAATATTGAATAATTAAAATGTACAAACTTTTAAATTTGGAGATCACTTTGATACTTAAAACACTTTCTATTTTACTCTATATTGGAGATTTTTATATATTTGAAACGCTATCAGTAAGCAACTTTGCAAAACTAATACTCCTTATAGACAAAATTCGCTCTTTTAAACAATCTTTAAATGGTAAAAAATATTAACAATAACTCGATCCACGTCAGTAAACCTGACCACAAGATACCGGGTATAAATCCACCTTAATTTTGGAATGCTATAGAACTGTGACGTCAATTATCTCGTTCTAAGCTTACCTTTATGAATAAAATTTACTTAAATTTGAGTATAACGTAAGCATACGGGTCCAAAAAAAAAAAACTTCAGTCCTGTAGAATACCTGATAATAGCTATAGCTGATATAGCAAGCCAACTCATCTTATTTAGCTGATCTGGTTTATTAATCTTAAACGAAACTCGATGTTTTGGTTAGGGGCGGAATGCGGATGGATGGCAAAAGCTTTTATATTAAAGCTTCTAATATTTATAAGTGAGCCACCGAAAGGTGCGCGGAGCGGTCAGCTTGAGTGGCGTTAGCGGTGTGTCACTAAATTAGATTGATAATTTACTATCGAGATCGACTGGTTTTTTGAAATTCATTTGCATATGTAGATATTTTGTTGTTTTAAGTTGATTGCTCCATCACAATGAATAAATTAGGGTGGCTGGAAATTCCTGTTGAGTCTGTAGTTTGCGATGGCATTTAGGGGTGCAAATATTCGATTTTTTATTGCTGAATCATATTAAAAAACATTCCTTATATAAAAGGTTTTTGTATGTCAGAGCTCAGAAAAGTTTTGTGAACTTTGTCGTTTTTGTCTTAGCTATGAATATTTTTGGAAATTTCATGTGTTTACCTTTTTAATATTCGTATTTATGCCTACGTAAATACTTGCTTAAATATAGTGAACACAAAAATTAAATGTAAACCTTTTTGACACTAGATTATTCTCAACCAAGCCTCGAACGCCGCCGATAATATTTAATATTTTTGTCAAAGTACAAAAGAGTTTTTAATAATTTCAAAAGCAATGGAGTAATAAAAATTGAACCCTCACTCAAAGAAAAGAACTATTACTATATTCTATCCCTGTTTTATGGTTGAAACTAAAAATGTTTTCATTGATTGTTTGTCCAATATCCACATGCC
This sequence comes from Baccha elongata, assembly GCA_951217065.1. NCBI lineage: Eukaryota > Metazoa > Arthropoda > Insecta > Diptera > Syrphidae > Baccha > Baccha elongata. The sequence continues at coordinate 65,149,584 of OX578274.1, forward strand.
CAATATATACATGAGCCTTACGATAAAAAAGATACGTGTATAGGTATTTAATGACATGAAAGGAAAGCCATGCATGCATACGCCAACCGCAATAAAGCCAGAAACAATTAGACAAAAATAGAACTGGCTGGATTGAGTCTTATGATTAAAACCCCGAGAATTATATTAACCCCGAATATATTAGTTTTTAGCCAAATATACTTTAGTCTTGTCCTCTTTTATGGAACAGGAATAAAAATAATTGGTGTGAAGGCAAGTGAGAAGCTTAAAATTCAAAAAAAGGGCTTTAACAAAAAAATACTTTATTTTTATTACCAAGCAAAACAATTTTTAATTCAGTGAAATAATAAAACTATCTAACAAACCAATAGAGTGTGGCTGGACGGTATTTAAAACTCTATATTTATTAAAATATTTATGTATTTACTGACATCATGTTGGCAAACGCAATAAAGGCTGCCAAGGAAGAAAATGAAATCGTTGAAACACTTGCTCAAAGTAGGAAACTAAATTCAACACTCTACATCCTCCTTAACTTGACACTGCAAGGATTTGTCAGCAAACGGATTGATCAGAAATGTTTAAGATTCTTCATGAGAAATTCTGATGCCTAGTTTCAGGGCACCATGGTATTCTTCACAATCATCGTTAGACTTCCCGACATGTCTATTCAAATCTCCTCCCACAAACAAAAGTTCGTCCTTTAAAATATTCTTAAGAAGGTCTTGGAAATCTTTACTATATATATATAGAAATATACAAGATGCAACCAAGTATCTTTACCGTCAGTAAGATACCGCGCAAAATCGTATCGTCACCTCCATGTGGTGCCCGCTGGATAGCCGAAAGGTGAACTAACGACGAACGTGGATCCACTGGATCCAGAGCTGTGTCACCTGAGTTATCTTTTCAGGAACTAGGAGAAAAATATCACTCTGAATGTACCAGCTCAACATTAAATCCAAGAGCGTCTGACACAAATTGTGCGGCACACTGGTCAGCGTCTGATCCCAGAGGGACGGCTGAATATAAAACTGTGAATAGAATTAACTGAACTATTTATAGCAAAAAGCAAAGTTAAACATGTATTTATGGCAATGAACAAAACAAACAGATTAAATACCCCAGGTGGCACTCCAGCAAAACTGGAAAATCCACTCTCTAATGAGATCGGTCCTACGGATTCTGGGGAGGACCAATTACTGCATATAAAATTTGATAGGAGTACAAGAACACCGAAAACTCCGCTAAAAACGCTAAGGGTTAATTCACCTTTAACTCAGACAACTACAAATGATGTAATAATCATTAACGAAAATGGAACCAATGACTATGAAAAGATCGACAAAATCGACGATATAGATCAAGAGAGTTCTAGAGAAAAGTGCCAAGTTGAATCCAAACACTACTTTGATGAATGGCAAATAGAAATAAAAGCTAGAAAAAAACTTGAAGTTTGAGTTCAGAATCTTCAACAACAGGTCAAAAAACTCGAAGAGAAAATTTCCTTGCTAGACGAGGAAAAGTCGGAGTCTACAATACAGACAAATGCAAACAAATCTGCAACTGTATATCAAACTGATGAAGAAGAACTTTTGATTGAAACCGAAAGTAAAAGAAAGAGGCGTAATGCTAAAAAAAGAAAAGCGGAAGGTAGCCCTGAGATTGATCCCATTAATCACAAAAGTTCTCCAACCGAAAATAAAAAACAATTGAGTACATTAAAACAAAAAGTAAAAGATGTGCCAGCTAATGTGCGAGCAGAATCTAACTCTAGAGGCAATAAAAAAGCATTGCCACCTCCAATTATGATCTCTGGATTGCCAATATTTGGAAATTTGAAGAAAATAATTGAGAATGTAACAAAAAAAGAGTGTAAATACACATCTTACAATAAAAACAATTGGAAAGTCACTGTCGAAGACGCCGATGAGTATAGATCTGTCACTGAAGAACTAAGCAAGCACGAATTTCAGTGGCACTCGTACGAGAACAAAGCTACAAGAGCCGTAAAAGTAGTGGCCAGAGGCCTCCATTCTTCATGCTGTGCTGAAGAAATAGTTGAGGACCTTGTTCAAAAAGGCTTTCAAGCAGTTGATGCAGTCAATCTTTTTAAGAATGAAACAACGAAAGACTCCTCTGGGGAAACCAAGACAAGAAAAAGATCTCTTCCTTTATTCATGCTCACTTTTGACAACAAAGAAAGTCTCGAAAAGATCTATAATATTAGATCGATTATGGGCATAATTGTTAAAATTGAACCTTTGCGAAAGCCGAAGATTGTTCCACAATGCAAACGTTGCCAGGCGTTTGGTCACACTCAAAAATACTGCAACCATGAGTTTGCTTGTGTAAAGTGTGGAGGAAAACATGCAACGAAAAGCTGTACAGTGAGCAAAGAAGTTAAAGCAAAATGTGTGAACTGCCAAGGTAATCACCCTGCTAGTTATAGAGGATGTCCTGTTGCTAAAAAATTCCAAGAATATAAAGGCAGTAATTTAAGAAAAAACACGTCTGCTGGAAAAAAACTTAGGAACGCAGAAAAAGTAAAAATAGCTGTGGAAAATAAAACTAAGAGAGAGCCCTCTAAGGAAGTTACCCAAAGCAGAACTGTTGAAAAAACATACTCGACTATAGTAAAAAATGCACGGAAAAATGAAGAAACTTCCGTAAAAGAAATGCTGCAACTTATTCTCAAAAGGATCGACCAACAGGATTTAACCATCAAACAGCTAAGCGAAGAAGTCGCTCTTAAAAAACAATGATGGACAGAACACTTAAAATTGCTACTTGGAATGCAAACGGCCTTTTGCAACATGCATCCGAATTAAACATCATTTTAGACGTAGAGAATGTAGACATTTGTCTCGTGTCTGAAACACACTTTGCCACTGGACAAAGTTTTGAGAACAAAATGCCAAACTATACGTGCTATCACGCTCCGCATCCAGCTGACAAAGCAAGAGGAGGATAATAAATGAAAATATGCAAGTGGCAACAATCAGTATAGGCATGAAAAAGAAAGAGTTTAAAATAGCTGCAATATACTGTCCACCGAGGCGCTCTCCAACAGAAGAAGAATATAAAGAACTCCTTAATTCGCTTGGAAATAACTTTATTGTTGGTGGTGACTTCAATGCTAAACATACCCAAGGGGGATCTAGGCTCATAAATACAAAAGGTAAACGACTTTATCTAGCAGGTCGCAAACACAAATGTGAATTCTTTTCCTCTGGAACGCCAACTTACTGGCCATCTGATCCTAACGAAATACCAGACCTTATAGACTTTTTCGTGGCCAAAGTTATAAAGCGAAATCATGTAAGTGTTGTAGATAGTTACGATCTTTCATCAGATCATACTCCAGCTATTTTATCACTGAGTGAAGTAGAAATAAAAGAAAAAAGTAATCCAAAGCTCGTGAATAAAAGAACAAATTGGGAGGAATTTAAAGTAAAACTGGAAAGTTTTATTGACCTTAGATCCCCAATGGAAACTAGTGAACAAATTGACCACGAAGTTGAACAATTTATTGCTGATGTGCAACAGGCTGCAGAAGAAAGCACGCCAACTATTTTGAACAGAAGAGAAACAGAAATAAAATACCCTGTAGAAATAACAGAGTTAATATTGGAAAAAAGAAGGGCTCGAAGAAAATGGCAAACTTCGAGATTTCCGGGCGATAAGAGAGTATTTAATCGACTAAATAACGAATTGAAAAAAAGAATCTATGAATTCAAAAATGATTCACTTAGCAGTTTTCTTGAAAGTTTGACGACGGATGCTTCTACTGATTACTCACTGTGGAAAGCTACCAAACGTCTGAATAGACCGCAACAACAAAATTCGCCCATCAAAGCACAAGACGGAAAATGGACTGCAAATCCGAAACAAAAAGCTGACCTCTTCGCAGATCATCTCTCGAATGTCTTTAAGCCGTTTCCACAAAGTGCAGGGGCAAATAACTTACAATTTGTTAATAAAAATGATGACTTAGAAATTCCCTTAGTAAGGCTCAAAGAAGTAAAAAGCATGTGCCATCACAAGTTATCAAATAAAAAATCACCCGGTTTTGATCTAATTACGGCTCAGGTCTTGAAAGAAATGCCAACAATAGCCTTCAAAAAATTCCAATACATAATAAATGCATGCCTTAAGCTCCGTTATGTTCCACATCATTGGAAAATTGCAGAAGTCATTGTTATACCAAAGCAAGGTAAGCCACCAACCGAAGTTACATCTTACAGACCAATATCGCTTATACCAATTATGGCAAAAGTTTTCGAAAAACTGCTTTTAAATAGACTAAGCAAAATAATAGAAGAACGAAAACTAATACCAAATCATCAGTTTGGATTTAGAAACAAACATTCCACGATAGACCAAGTACATCGAATTACGGATGTTGTTGAAAAAGCACTTGAAGAAAAACAAGTATGTTCCGCTCTATTTCTAGATGTTGCTCAAGCCTTTGACAAGGTTTGGCATTTGGGGCTCGAGTACAAACTGCACAGGGACCTTCCCAGGCAGTTCTATGAAATACTCAAATCATATATTACCAACCGACTTTTTAGAGTACGGTACGAGCAAGAGTATTCGGAACTTAAGAAAATCGAAGCCGGCGTACCACAAGGAAGTGTCTTAGGACCAACCCTGTATTTGTTGTATACAAGGGATATTCCAGTGGACAACAATGCGATAATGGCCACTTTTGCAGATGATACTGCGATATTAGTGTCAGATAAATGCGTTGTAAAGGCAACAGAAAAACTGCAATATGAGTCGACAAGATAAGAGAATGGACGCAACAGTGGCGTATCAGACTCAATGAAACAAAATCAACGCATATAAACTTTACTAATAAAAAGATTAATAATGTTCCACTTTTCATTAATAGTAAAGTAGTACCTTACTCCAATACGGCCAAATACCTTGGGATGACTTTGGATGCAAAGCTAAAATGGAAAGAGCACATCAAGAAAAAAAGGGAAGAACTTAACTTAAAATATAGAAAAATGTACTGGTTACTGGGAAAAACCTCTGCCCTATCAATTGAAAACAAATTAATGTTGTATAAGCAGGTATTAAAACCTGTTTGGACGTATGGCATCCAACTTTGGTCCTTCGTGGAATAGTAAACGCCCCTTGGTATATAAGAAACAGCGATTTACATCGTGACCTTCAAGTAGAAATGGTTACAGAAGTAATTAGAAAACACGCTGTATCACACAATCAGCGACTGCTTAGTCACACTAACTCCGAAATGGAGACAGTCTTAAATGTACGTACCAATGTTCGGAGACTAAGAAGAACCAAGCCTCATGAGCTGATGGTCTAAAAGCGATGGGAAAGTATTAAATCATCAAACTTATCAAAATGTGAACTAAAAATTGAGAAACTAAAATCATTTGTCGATCTTTTATAGATTGGTCATGATTCTAGGTGGTTTTAGTGCGGTAAAAGTCCCACACTACTTGATACCGAATATTATCAAGTGTCTTTTGAAGATTTCCACCTACCGAAAGAAAAAAAAAAAAAAAAAAGTAAGATACCGATTCCGTTCTTACCTTGTTCTAATCCATGTTTTTTGGACGCACACGATCTCCTATATCTTAATCATCTCTTCACATTATATCTCTTTCAAAGTTTTAATTCGCCCCTCTCAGATTTGACAAATCATTTTTTATATACACATATATTGGAAATAGGTTTGAAGAAGATTCTAACGGAGAAAAACTTTAGAAATAGATTTTTTTACGGATCTACGAACTTAGTTTATTTAAAAAAAATTTAAATGAAATTAATTGCGAATCAAATAAAAATCTAAAATTATAATTAAAAACTTCAAATAAATTCCTCAATTTATCTTTGGTTGGTTGGTTTATATTGTTTGTGTTTCCATATACATATATGTACCTACTCATTTCAAGACCCATATGCCGCCTATCAGACACAAGCAGAGCAATTTGGGTCGAATAACTCAGAATTGCAACTCGAGTGATTCGAGTGAAGTTAAATTCTCAGCGCTGTTCGATGACGAGATCATGCTTTTTATCACTATTTAGCATTTGGTTGAAGTTGCTAAACGATCTCTGCACCTCTTTGAACTCACGCCCATCATGCTGTTCATGCATTTCTTCTCCCTATAAGTATGTGGTTCTCAAACTTAAACACTTGTGAGGTAGATAGGAAACTGTAGCCGCAGTACGACAAAAATAGAACTAATGCAATCATTCAAAAAGACAGGAAGTCAGTATCGACGTTGGTAGGTGTTTTAACTGGCCATAACATGCTAAGACGAGGAAGAACATGAGGATATAACCCACTACCTCTGTCACTGCCCCAGTCTCTGCCATCTAAGAAATAAAACTCTGGGGAAATACTTCTTCGAAAGCATCAAAGAACTATCAGAGTGCCCAAAATCAAATCTATATATGTAGATTCGCAAGGAATCTATATAGATTATACTAAGGAACTAAATATGGACTACGAGTATGGTAAGAGGAGGAATTGGTAAACCATCAAATGGGCATCACAATGGGTCTACATTGACCTAAGTGCGCTGGGGCTGAACTATTGGCTCTCCTACAGCAACCCGCAAACCTAACCTAACCATGTGGTTCTCATCTCTATAATCTCTTCTTCTATAAAGAAACAGCTCACGGAATCAATACAAAATCCAGACACTAATATCTCAAATTACATAATTCCAAACTAAAAAATCCTGAATTTGGGTATGCAAAGTTTTCAAAATTTGAAACGAAAAATTAATAAATACCGAATGAATTCCGAATATTTTGCTATCGGGAAATTATAATTTGGGATTTTATAGTTTAGAATTTTGTTATTCGGGATTTTGTAATTTGGTATTCTGTAATTAGATAGTGTTGCATTTTTGGCATTTGGATTTAAGTTTTCTTTGCTTCAAGAGATGTGACACGGGGCACAATTGTATCCATGAATAAAACATTGGCTCAAGCACCAGCTTTAATTTATTTTCAGCCAGTTTTGTTCTCTGGAGACTTCCGTCAATTCTTGTTCTTGTCCGTAACATGAAGAGAAACCATAGCAGACGAAGATAATGCACAATGGAAGAAATCAAATAGGTATATTTATACCTATGCTAAAAAGAACAAAATGCTACTCAGTGAGGGCATTAAACCCATTGCACCAGTACCATTGCTACTCAGCTAAATTTGTGAACAAAGTGGTTTCTGACAAAACACAATTTTCAATTTCAATTTCATGTCCTGTACAATGTACATACACCCAAAGTTATAACACCAGCAGCGCTGAGATGAGAATCAAGGAAGAATAATTACTCTTTTCAATCGCTGTTTTTTGGACTAAGATGGCAGTAAAAGAGCAATTACTCTCGCCCCTCTAGAAAGTAAAGTGTAGCTTCCCTATATATAACACAATTATCATCTTGGTTCTAATCTGTAGGACGTGGACATTATTGAAGTTAGGTAGATGAAAACGGTTTAGGCATGGTTTGATAAAAAAAAAACACCGGGTGATTTTTGGTCCTGTCTGCATAAATAGGGAATTGAGAAGAAGATACAACAACGAAATGTAAAGTGACACCGACATTGTTACAAAAGTGAAAAGCCATCGACTAAGGTGGCTGGATCAGCGAATGCACACTAAATGCTCTGGCCTTGAAAGTCTTCAAATCTAACTCTAACTCCGTTGGACGACGCAGTATCATGCCCCCATTTATTTCGAAGTTTCTTAAAGTAGATTGAAGTATAGTGTCAGTAATAAAATCAACTGAATCTGATTAGGAAAGTAGTAGTCGTCGTAAAAAGAGTTTGCTTAAATGTTAAAGTCATAAATAAAAATATTATATAGAATAGGATCAAGAACGGACCATTCAGGTATGCCAGCACCAGCATTAACATTATAAGTTTTACAAAACCGGTGGTTAATTTTTTTATCATCATTTCAGGTTTCAACATCAATGCAACACCAGTTATGTTTCCTTCTCTAAAATAATATATCTTGCCATTCAGCGCACCTGATGAATTGATGAACTATGGAAGCAGGAAGGCTCCAAATCCAAAATATTCAGACTACTGAATGTGAAATATATCCACATGCGACGTTATTTTGTTTACTTACAATAATAACCAATTTAATTTGCTTATAATTGCATTGCATATTTGCAATTTTTCTAGGATTTAATCAAACCTGATATTATAATGATAGAGAAGCCTAAAAAAGTAGGTTCCATCATGCTGTCCGTCGGACAGTCTGTCTGTGCGGATGTGCGGATGTGCGGATGTTCGGTTGGATGTTCACGGAGCCTAAACGATTGGATGGATTTTCTTCAAACTTCGTGTGTAGTACTTTTCAGTGATTTCCTAAATATGGGGTACGTGATATTTTTAGTAGTTATAATAGAACTACATAATGGAGATTTGGTGTTAACGGTTTTTAACAAATTTGGTCATAAATTGTTAACGCCTTACCCGATTTTTTTAAAATTTAGTATATTAAAAAATACGTTTATTCCCTAGAGGAATAAACGTACAAAATTTCATTTCTGTACCACAATAAGGAACAAAATTAGAAAAAAATACATATCGTATAGGGGGCGGTTCATTCTGTCATAGAGCACACGCCACACACACACAATTTTAAAGCTCTAGCTCGATTTAGAGCTATGTTGAAAATTGATACATATCTACTTTCAAGTTTCAACGAATTCCTCGTATTTTTGATCGAATTTCGTTGCGCTAAGGCTTTCGTTTATTTTGCTGAACTTTCGACCTATAGTCAAACACTATTGAGGACCTTGCTCCAAAAAGGAGGCAAGTCCAAATTAATAGCCTTACGGCGAAAAAATTCTAGAAAGTACATAACTTATTTATTGAACTTTAAATTTGAATAAAATATTGAAAATTTATGGCATATCATTTTAAAACATAAGCCAATATTTTATTTTTTTTTTTCACGAAATAAATTTTGGGTTTGCCTTTGTTTTTCTGCAAGGTCCTCAATTATATACAATAGGTTGCATTGAATTAACTATCGCTAATTTAAATGCTAAACAATCTTTCAAATGAGACTTTTTGTATCGAAATTTTGTTTGTGTGAAGAAAATATTGATTTAAAAATATGTAGCCCAGTAAGAAAAACAAAAAATTGTCAAAAAAACGTGATATGTACGTGATATTTTTAGTAGTTATAATAGAACTACATAATGGAGATTTGGTGTTAACGGTTTTTAACAAATTTGGTCATAAATTGTTAACGACTTACCCGATTTTTTTAAAATTTAGTATATTATTTGATGTTTATATTCAACACAAGATGGCATTTAAAGTTTTTGGCTAAATAGTCATTTAAAGATCGCTATCATACAACTTCACATCACATTTAGGCCACTTTTCACTTTTCCAACATAATTCAGCAAATTAAATTTTCCTTAAATAATAAAGTTTGTGCGACCCAGCCGTGCATTTTTTTTGAAATACTAACTTTACTTATACAGGGTGATTCGCTAAGGTGTGCCAAAAAAATGGAGCTAGTTGGTTGGGTCGAGACAAGAAAAAAATCGTATGGGGGGGGGTCTATTTCCCCCCTTTTATGCGGGAGGGGAAATTTTTTTAAAAATTGACTTAAAACAGAAAACAAATTATTTAAAAAAATACGGTACGACCTACAAATGCCATGATATTCCTTTTTGGAAAGCCAAAAAAAATGGCCTGAGGATATCACTCTAAAAATAAACATCAATAAAGTTTAAAATATATACGTATTTAGGGAAGAACTCCTACTGTTTTAACTAACTTAGAAAACGTAATCTTAGAATATCATAACTGGACGTCTGGACTTATTTAAATTTCTTTTTTTACTGTACCATATGCCTATATGTTGAGGTATTACTTTATTAATACATAACATAAAAATAATATGAAAATTTAATAAAACGAACAAATGGGGTCCACATTTATCTAATTAATTGTTATCCAATCTGCTGTTAAAATCTTAAAACCATCTTCATAATCATATACTGTTACAAAATATTCATATAAAACATCAAAGCAATAATAAGATTTGTAAAACAAGTAAAAATTAATCTAATAGACTAATTTGTAATTATCACTGTTATATTTCCACCTAATTTGATTAAGCCATTACTATTTAAATTTTCGTTTCTTTTTTTTTTTTTAAAGTAAACAAAAACATTAATAACAAATATCCTAACCTTGTTTTGTGATATTAATAATAATAACAAGATTTAATGGCGTTCTGATAAAAATAATGGAATTTTTAACACTGCCCGAAAATATATAGAATAATTTGATTAGTTTTATTCATACATACATTGGCATAACTATCAATTTTGTTTACTATTTTTAATTAAGATATATAAGAGTCAATGACCAGTGATTATTGACGTAAGTCACACATTTTGAATGAGTCATCAAACGGCTCCAACAATCCGCCAAATATTACAACTTGTGATGTTTACAATTATTAATCAATAAATTTAATAGTTATGTTTATAAATGCAAATCAACGCGAATGATTCAAAATTACCATGAATCCAAATATACCTACTGACTTACGGTGAGATTTTGCATGACACCAAACACATGTACATTTGTATATGCATGCATGTATATGTATTTAAAAATCTTTAATACTAAAAACGTGACTATGCTCTTCTCATCATCCGCATTCCATATCATTTAAAAATGAAATGTCATATTTTAAGTTTCGTTAACAAAAACAAAAATAAAGGCACGACTGGGTCGCACAAACTTGCAAGTTACTTTCGTGTTTACTACTGGAAAATTCTTGTGACCAGTTTTTTTTATAAAAAAAGATTTTCAGCATTTTATGTTTTGAAATATTTGTCTTTTAAAAAAATCTTTTATAATCAAATGTATGGAATAAGAAAAGGTTCCTATGAAAGATATAGTTTTCGGTAAAAGTATAATTCCATGAAATGTTATCAAAGTTTATAGTATTTTTTAAGAGAAAATTAAATTTATCGGTTTTGGCAAAAAAAAATCATTTTTCAAAAATTACTTTTTATCAATTTTTTTTTTTTTTGCAATTTTACTTCAGTTTAGCAGTAGTTTTTGAATATTAAATTTCGTTACAATCGGTCTAGCCGTTCAAAATATGGTCGGAGTAATAAAAAACGATTCTATATGGCAGGTACCGTTAATAAGCTGAAAAATTTTTCAGACGAGTCATCACAATTGGTAACAAATCACCCATGTTTTACTGCGCTGCAGTCAAACAATTTTGTCCTCCCAATACCATTTTCCCTAGCGGAATAAACGTACAAAATTTCATTTCTGTACCACAATAAGGAACAAAATTAGAAAAAAATACATATCGTATAGGGGGCGGTTCATTCTGTCATAGAGCACACGCCACACACACACAATTTTAAAGCTCTAGCTCGATTTAGAGCTATGTTGAAAGTTGATACATATCTACTTTCAAGTTTCAACGAATTCCTCGTATTTTTGATCGAATTTCGTTGCGCTAAGGCTTTCGTTTATTTTGCTGAACTTTCGACCTATAGTCAAACACTATTGAGGACCTTGCTCCAAAAAGGAGGCAAGTCCAAATTAATAGCCTTACGGCGAAAAAATTCTAGAAAGTACATAACTTATTTATTGAACTTTAAATTTGAATAAAATATTGATAATTTATGGCATATCATTTTAAAACATAAGTCAGTATTTTATTTTTTTTTTTTCACGAAATAAATTTTGGGTTTGCCTTTGTTTTTCTGCAAGGTCCTCAATTATATACAATAGGTTGCATTGAATTAACTATCGCTAATTTAAATGCTAAACAATCTTTCAAATGAGACTTTTTGTATCGAAGTTTTGTTTGTGTGAAGCAATTTTTTGTAAAATTTAATAAGCTATAAGTTTGTAGAACATTTTTTTTGTCTAAAGCTCACAATTTTTGAAATATAATTATATATAGCCGAAAAACCCATTTTTTGACATTTGAACCCAAAAAAACTGACCAAGCGTACATGGGAAAGTTTGGGGATATTTCACAGATTGTAAACCACATCAATACCAACCTGTTTATCAATATTCAGCCTTGTACAATCTTTTTCCTTGAAAAAAGCTATTCTTCCAGGGCTAGTAGTTTTCTTTTTTAAATCCTTAATTATTGTAATTGATCTTCATAATTATATTAACCACGTCTTTTTGTACATTTCGAGTATCTATAAAATAAAATTCATAGAATTTAAATTATAACTGAGAAGAATCGCCAATAGTATCTATCTAGGTATACTAATTAAAGTCCTTTTATTTTTTATGGTTTATTTTTTACTTTATTTTTAAAATTGCAAAACTAGTGCTTCGTTTAAATTAAAGCCCTTTTATTGCAAATCACGAAGTGTTTTTTTCCACTGGACTCAATCAGGTCTATTACGAACTAATTCTGGAAGTGTTTTGTTTTACGCAGCTAAAGTGAAACGAAATTTTCCGTCGTCTCCAAAAACACAACGAAATGTTAATTAAACAGTAACGGACAAATTTTTATGTAGAATTTCACCATTTGTAAAAAAAAAATATATTAGATTTCGCTGTGTCATTTTTGTATGGAGTTTTTCGTTTCACGTCAGCTGCGTACATTATAATGTTTTATTTTTATCTTCATTTTGTTAAGTTACGAATCCATAACATGCCTTATAGCAAGTTATAACAGCAGCGCTGGACGTTGAACTTGGAATTTAAATTTTTCTTGCGAATAAATGTAGTTAGTTTAAATATTTAAAGCATAAGGTAAGTTATGCATTTGCATAAAGAAAAATAAATGGTGTTTATCGAGGATCGGATTTTGAGGCGTTAAAAAATCTAAAAAATCAAGACCATGAAAAAGAAAAAAGAAGGCATTTTAAAATTTATTATAATTAAACTAATAGACGTTGTTCTTTATCATGAACACAATGTTTCAATTATATTTTCGAAATTTTGAACAACAAACGAATGCGGTTTTCCTTCAGAAGATTGTGTTAAATGAGCTTAATGTTTTTTCGACTATATTAGGATGAGAAAAACTAAAGAGAAGCATAAGAAGTAGAAACAAATATGAATTATGTGGTCACATCATCATATTGAGGTAGGCGGCTATTCATAAAACTTATTCATGCTGTTAGATATTAAATCAAACATTTCATTTTTACTCTGATTCCAAGAATAACCGTAGGTTAGGTACCTGTCAAATATTGGCTGCAACAATTTTGGAAATAAATTTTTGTGAGAAAGGACTTGTTTTAGGTTGAATTTTGTTCTCTCAAAAGATGGGCTATCATCGATATAATCTTTTTTTTCGTGGATGGATTGGTGAAAATTAAAAAAGTCTTCGAAATAAATACATATATTTTTGGGTCTTCGAAAAATTCCCTATTTTCAATTTTTTTATAATGTGCGCGTATTGAAGGGTTTTATAATGATTTAACACATGGGAGCAATAATTATTGCCATTTCGCAGCAATCACACACGCATGATTTTCATATTTTTAATCATAAACGCATACCTCTACGTATACCTAAATCATCCACAAGAGCAGGTACGACCGACCAAGTTGTGTCCTTTAATTTTTATCTTTTTATATTAACTTTTTATTAGACTTCAATTAACAAACATTTATCAAAAACAGTAAACAACTTTGAACTCTCAGCCTTATTTCAAACCGATGGTGATATTATGCTTTCGGAATTATGGATGCAGGTTATTAATCCAATAAATTAATGTGACGTCTGAGAATTCGAAATGCGTTAATAAGAGGGGCTCTGGTTTAAGTTGAACAATATTAAATATTACAATTTCATCTACAGAGTGTTATTGAAAAGAGGTAAACTGCAGTCTTGAGATACATTTTAAGCGTGCAGAACATCGTCTTCCGGTTAAAGTTGTTTTTAGTGCGCTTGTTAAAATTTCGATGTGTAGCTTTATGTTTTTATACTAAATATAGTTCTTAAATACAAAAACAAATAAATAGTTATATAAGTGAAAGTAAAATAATAAATATATAAATATTTATTTAAAGCTAAAGGTAAGAAAGATAGAAAAACTAATTTAGTTGTTTTTTTTATTGCAACAGGCTCCGTTTAATCTCCGATTTTTTAATTTATTATTTCCACTTATCCCTAGGCACATCAGTAGTCTTTTAATTACAATATAGTTGATTACTGTTGTTGTGTCAAAAAACAAGAACTTCGGATAAGAAAATCAATAAACTATATAAATGCAAATACAATTTGATTTTTTATTCGACTAAAACATATTTTGGTTAAATTCATTCACTAGGTTACACGAATTCCATCTTAAAAAACTAAAACTAAATCAAATATCCTTACCCGAAATTCTTGAATTTGAAAACACGAATGGGCGTTTCCATTAATTCGGGTGCAACATTTAGATACTTTTTTTTAATATAATAAAAACAATTTATGAAGTTTATATTTGAAGGGCTACATTTTATGCTGTTCTTTTTTATTTGTTTATAATAATTTAAATCGCTCGTACAAACAGCAATGAGAGCGGTTTAAAGTGCTACCGCGGCTGCAACGAAATTCGCCCATGTTTTCAGATCATAATCCAAAGAAAGCACTTTGTTAATTGCGAGGTTAATTGTGGATAATTTTTTATATATAACCTTCATATTTTGAAAAACGATAAAAGAATCAAACACAAAGTAATAAAAGATTATAGAAAATAACAATAAATAATGAATTTAAGCAATCGAGGGTGCAACATTACCACGGGTCATTATGGGCACTGAAATATGGGCACTGAAATATAAATAGCCCAGTTTATATTTTTAAGATCTCTAAGATTTGCGTATGCTCAGAAATATAAACACTATTTCTCAGTGAAATTGTACACTAATAAAAATTGTACACTAATTAAATAAATAATAATTACTATAATTTTGAAATAGGTGTCGAAAATCTTCTTGAACGGAATTGTCCAAATGATTAAAATTGCAAACAAATCGTTTCACATATCCACACTTTGACAGATTAACACTTTACACGTAAATACTATATAACAACATAATGTTATATGAGACGTTAAATTTCATCGATAATGGTGAGGGCTATTAGTCATCAAATTCAATGTCGTTTTTATTCGACTAATCAATGGGCTTACAAAAAATGCAAAAAAAACGCGGCTAGTAAGATCAAATATGTATATTAGCATTTGTCCTTTCGCAAGGCGACATGAGGCTACATTTAGATACTTGTACTCTAGGCCAATTTTTTTTCCTATTTTGTCAAAAGCAAGAAAGTTCGAGATTGAACTATAATAAGTAAGTAAGAACAAATTTCTCAGTGCTCATTCGAGCGAATGTTTAAGTTTCATTGTTTCATCATCCGAAATAATCGCCAAAATGCTCCTTATACGGTTTTTGTTTCTAAAACCATCATTTTGCATTTTTTTGTTTTATAAAATAAAATGCACGACTGGATCGGGCTTGCTCTTGTAGCAAGCTATGGGATTGGGAAAATTTAATTTTCTGAATTATGTTGAACGGCGGAAAAGTGGCCTAAATGTAAGATCAAGTTGCATTGTAGCTATATCAATAAATCAAGTATCAATAAATAGCAAGTTAAAATCACTGACAATATAACAGTCTTTACAACAATATTGTTATAAGATAAATTAATTATGATTAGCAGTTAAAGCAATAAAACTTAAAATTAGATTTAAATTTTAATATTTATTATTTCACTTCAACGAATGGAATTAGAATTACCTATTATACATTTAATATGATATTTTTAATTATTTTACCAATGGAAAGTCTCACTAAGGTTCGTCCAGTCGTCTGGCAGTCACATGTCAATCGAAAAACTGGGAAGACTACTTCGAGGTATTATGGGTTTTTGACATCTTCCAAGTATTTTTTATTATGCAAGAAATTATTATTTTTATCAATATTATGAATATGTACATATAAAGAAAAGAAGTAAAGTCATTCAATAGAGGGTATAACCAGTCGTCTGGCCGGCACGGAGGCGCCTGTGTTAACAGTCTTCTTTATTTTACAGTAGCTGGGTCCTATGTGGTCCGCTTCGCAGGTTCAAGTGATTCTAACTCTCTTTCTGATGTAGTCAATCCCGCTCACGCAACTTCGTAGCCAGTCGTCTGGCAGGCGCCTGTGTCAACCAGTCTTCTTATTTAACAGTACCTGGCTGGCGCGCTTAGCTAGTTCAAGGGATTTTATCCCCTTTTCTGTAGTCAATTCCGCTCACGCAACTTCGTTGCTCCGCTTATGTAGCTCATTTTTATGCGCTTAGTAGTCTAGTATCATGTTTATGGTAGTAGACGGAGAGCCAGCGACAAAAATACTAACGTCATTTTATAACGAAAATAATTAGCCTTAATCATTTCCCAACAATTGTGATATTCAGATTTCGGATTTTAAGGTATTGAAAAACCTAAAACCTAAGGCATTAAAAAAGGCAAATCATAGTCTCGAAAAGGCAAAAAAGGCATTTTAAAATTAATTATAAAAATATAAGATTTTTATTTTTATACACAATTTACCTATTTAAAAAAATTATGCTACTAGTAGTGTTGGCTAAACATCGTTAGTCTTTCGATAGTATCGATAGTTTCTTACTATAGAAACTATCGCCGATAGATAAAAACTATCGATGGATACTATCGAAGAGAAAAAAATAATTGTTAAAAATGAAAATTTAATAATATTTTTACTGCCATAATATGACATATTATACCGTCCTTAATCCCATTAGCCAATCGAAACAACACTTTTATAAAACACAAACTAAGCACTTTATAAGGCCAAGGAATTTTAAAATCACTTTAAGATTCGATTAAAAAACGTCTAAAGCCTTACTATACGAACTCAATTCTTAAATGCTCGAGGATATTAGATCCAAAATCCAAGATAAATATAGGCTTAAAAAAACACGAAGTTACTAAAAAACACCTATAGTCTGTCCACTAAAAATTGGCAGTACAGGGAAGATAGGGATGTTTGTCTCTCATTCGCACTTCTTTGCTTTCCATAAGGTTATCTTCTTTCAAAAGCTCTTACAGGGTTGCCGTAGTAAGCATTTTGAATTGGAAAAAACTGAAAAAATATGATGTAGGGTTACCTTTCTTCTTTTTTAATTAAAATTATTTTCTTAATTTTTATTTATAAAAATGAAATGAAATTTATCTTTTTCCACACCACCAAGAGGTAAGATAGAAAGCGCGTTTTTGAAGGGTATCCCCAGTAGGCCTAATCCCTTTTAAATAAAAAACAAACAAAAAATAAAGAATTTATTCATAAAGATTAATATAACAAGCAAAATAAATAAACAAGCATAACAAAAATAAATATAAATTCATCTATTAAATAAAAATATGTACATTTATATATAAGTAAAGGTATTTTAATCACTCTTTTTTTTCGGCGCTTAAGTCTTTCGATGTTTTTGAATCCATTATAAACCAGATGAAGGAGCACAACAGTAGCAAACTTCTCAAAAAATTTACGTTTTTAAAAAAAACGTACTTCACATTAATTTCAAAACACTAATCACAAAATAGATACACGAAACTACAATACCGACCGCCCGCGCGCTCTTAAAAATCTACGCAAATAAGAAAAAATATACACGAAATATCAACCGACCGACCGGCACGAGAAACTACGCAAATAAATTCTTTAAAGACAACAGCTTACCTACATTTTTGTAACTGCATTTTAAGATTTTCCCCACATAAAAAACACAAACATGATCAACAAAAACACTGCACGATAACACTTTTGTACTAGTAATATGCTCATCTCAATATCTCATTATCATTTCATCAATAAAAGGTATTTTTTAAGCTCTAAAATCAAAAGTTCCTCAACAGAAACTCAATATAAAAAAATACGAAACGAGTTACCAAATTGACAAAGGTATCTCTGTTCGAATGGATGTTAAAAGAGGGTTGAAATGCATTAGCCAATCAGTGCGTATTCAACTGTACGCTAGGCAGGTCGTTGTGAGATCTATGTCGGATGCGATCGAAAAATCATTGGCGGTATGGTGCACAAATAAGGCGCGCTACTGATTTTGAAAAAGCTTCCCCATAAGGCCTGTACTGCCAATTTATAGAGGACAAACTATAGACGCTCTAATACTTTCTTATTGGCATCAATCTACAAGTTCACTTCGAGAAATATCGATCAAGTTTCTCTGCATTCCAGTTAAAAAAAAACTATCGATAGTAAAATATTTCGATGTTTAGCCAACACTAGCTACAAGGCCTCAAAAAGATTAAACGTTCTTTTCAAATGTGCTAAAACCAGGAGCGCCCCAGTTTAAAGTTGCAATATTAATAACTTTTTCTTTTTCAAGAACTTAAGTGTTCAAATCACCATTTATTACTTCGTTTATTTTTCTGAATCAGAAGGTACATGATTTTTGTTGACGCATGATAATTCGCGCGAGATAGTGAACGAACACAAAACAATTTTATAGAGTTACCCCATAATTGTGGTTAGATTGGGTGCTTTTAATAAAAGAAGAGCGTCTTATCATCTATGTTATGATATCGAACTGTGCCGCAACTCTCCCAGTTCACTGATTCACCATCACCAAAGCCTCTGCTTGTGGAGCCTGCCGGGTTGATTTCAAAAAACATCGACGTCAACAGTTGCGGATTGTTCTATGTTTAAGCACAACTCAACATACAAATGTATGTGTCATAGTCATTTTGTACCTTTATAAGATCCCATTATAAGTTTGCAACGAAAAAATTTTACCAAACAAAAGCCCCATACAATTTTTAACACTTTTAACGGTGCGTGGTGCACACAGACTATTTATCACACGTGCTAGGAGATGATAATAAGTCAAATTATTTTTCTAAGACTAGTAGGTATAGATGGATGGATGAAAACAAAGGGAATTTTTATCCCGGAAAAGTTACGGTTCCTGTGAGAGAGTCTTTAATGTAAAAAAAAACACCAAAACGCCGTAGCAACGTACGGGTGCCTCCTAGTATTTACATGTTTCGAAGTATAGAAAACAATCCCGAATAAATCCCGAATTTTTGCATTCGGGATTCTGTAGCTTTACCATTGTTACCAGGGTTGGTAAGAGCAATGAGATTCAATTAAGAATGGCAATTTAAATTGGGTGCGGTGATATTAGGCCGAAATTTGCTGAAACTCATTTCTATATAGACTATATAAACTTAAAAACACGGTTCCTATAGGATATGGCAATTATGTTATCCCACAGGAACCGTGTATTTTTTTGAGATACAAAACAGCCTATGGAAGTATCTGTCTGAGTCCTTAACTACCACTTTCTAAAAAATCGTGACAATGTGTTGCTCTGTGAAAAACAAAAAAATATTTATCGCACGGGAATCGTAAATTTATGCGAAAGAAAAAGTAGCCTATTTTCTGTTCCAGACTTTAACCTGTGTCAAATTTCATACAGATCCGTTCCGTTCAGCCGTTTTGAAGCCCATAAGGAACATACATACATACATTCATACGTCCATTCTTATGTATATGATCTAATACGAAAACAATTTTTTTATTTCAGTTTCAATAAACACCTCCCATCAATATGAAGAACGTTTTTCTCATTTCAATTATTGTTCAATTGATATTTGTGAGCTCGGTGGCAAATGCTATGACAATTATAGGAGGGAGGTTCAGTAACTCTGGTAAAACAATTTTTATTTTTTTTTTTCTTGTGTATAAACCTTTTTTTCTTTTTTTGCAGACAATCCTGGATTGTGCACTCTTGACAATATGATTCTTAAGCCAGGAGAATTTTCAAAAAAACCAAATGGTCAGTGTGCATATCTGACTTGTTTCGAAAAGGGACAAGTTTTTGTGATGAGTTGTGTAAAGAACGGTATGAGGGAAGGATGTACGGAAGGAAAGTATTTGTACCCTGACGCAGAGTATCCAGAATGCTGTAAACGTGAAATAATGTGCGAAACCCATTACTATTCTGACAAACCAGTTGTTCAACTATAAATTATTTATATAATTTCCAAAATTGACTGATTATTACCTAAAAATGTTAACAAAAAATAAAACGTGATATTATTTATTATGAAACTGTAGTATTTTAGTAATTATACTAGCTGCCCGGCAGCCTTTGTTCTTCTCCCTCTTGTAATTGGCGCAGTAAATTAAATCTTGTGGAATTAGAAAAAGTTAATTTTATTTTGTTTTGATTTAAAAATTACTCAAGTCTGAATATAAATTACACTTTATTTTTTCTGAATTCCTGAAAATTTAATTTTCTTACAACATTTTGCTATAAAGTTGCTTATTCATTCCAAAACAAAATCATTAAAGTACACATTTTGTGAGAACCTACGACAAAAGTTGTATGTACAAATTACAAATTATAGAGGAGCTAATAACCTAAAAAAAAAAATTATAAGACATTTTCATTACGTAAAAGTCACGACTTTTGAGCTATATGAAAAAACTTAAAAACAAAAAATCACCATAAACAAATGTTACGTTAATACACTGCTCTTCAACTGAATAAGCACATTATGCCCATTTTCAAAAAACCTTGTGTGTATCTCGTTTGGTTGTATAAAAGAAAGTTTGAGTTTGTCATTAGACCTATTTACCAGTGCGCTTAAGTCTGCTGTTTAAGCTTTGCTGGAGTCGTCGTACCCACTTGATCTACCAGAACGTCATAGCCTGCCGTATTGATTGCCACCTGGATATTTGGTATCTGCTTGATTTTCCAGAGCGTTTAAGCCTGCTATTTAAGGGACAATGGGCCTTGTTCCCATTTGATTTACCAGAGCGTCATAGCCTGCCGTTTATACCAGGGGCATCAGTACCTGATTGTTTAAAGTTTACTGTTAAAGTGCCGCCGGGGGTGTTATATACCTGCTGATGAACCAGATCGATTATGGGCTGCTGTTCTGAGTGCCACCAGGGGCGTATAGTACCTGCCGATTCCATTGCAGAATCTTTGATTTAGATTACCCGGTACCAGAGCACCAGGAATATCAGGAAAACGTGAATCATCAGAGCCAGATCACCCGATACCAGAAGAAGAAGACTAAAATCCGGACGACCATACCCGTGAACCAGAATGAGTTAATTACTCTATACCAGAGTTGTTAAATAAATACAGATTTTGCAATAACGTTCTAAAAATGTTTTTTTTTTTTCAATCATAAGTTTCGTGTTTTTTTTTGTATATTCAGTTTTTATATTTCAATTTTCTTATAACTACTTATTTGCTAGACAAAAACCTTAACAACTAGCTTACATATTAACTTAACTAACTTACTGGCCCTATGCGAGCGCTCTAAATTATACCATAACCAACTTAAAATTATTGCCTTTCGGCGTACCTAGCTTAAATACTATCGAAATTCATTTATTACTTAAAAATAAGAAAATTGGGAAAAAACTTATTATATCTATCTTTTTTTATTTTTTATAAAACTTAAAACTACACTTAAAACTACTTAAAATAACTTAAGACTAGAACAGCCACAGCAACGGTTTTTTTTTCTTTTTAGTGCCACCATGATTGTTTTGTACTAACCTAGCCTACTTTTAAAGCCAAGGACACGCCTAAACCTGCGCAAGTCAAACCAAGGCAATAAACTCAATTAGTGAACTTTTATTATTATTTATTTTTAAATTTAATTAGTTTACATATGATTCAACCACCAGAACTGACGATTTTGGTCCAATCTATCTATCTGGTCCCTTTCGGACACAGCCCTACTGAACCGAAGGCGCTCTGCTCCGCTTTCTGCGACGACATCACGACCATAAAGGAGTCGCCTATGCACAGTTTTTCGGCCGACGTGGTATATCAGCGGTACCGCCGAACTATCCTGTATCAGCCCTCGACTGTCTAAAAAGAAGAAAGCGTCGGGTGGGATAAATCCGCTTAGACACACACTTTCGTAGTATTCATCTTTGGGGTAGTAAGCCCCGAAAATCAAGCCATTAGTTGAAGTCATCGCTCTTGCAATATGACCCCGAATCAGCTTGATTAAAAAATTATCTATTCTGTTTATGTTAGCCCTGTTGTATAGAACCTCGTTGGAATAATATTTTATGTACTCCGACTCTGGTGTTCTGTGCAATCCAAGGCAGCGTCTTAGACACTGCCTCTCAAATACCCGAATCTTTTCCATTTGAGATGGTGCAACGTTGAACCACACAGGACATCCATAGGCAATCATCGGCCTGATTAGATCATGATCATGTAACAAATCACCTTCACCCTGCTATCAAGATGGCTGCTGTAAAACAGGCGTCATGTCAGGGCAAAGGCTCCCCTAGCCCTGGTCAGAGCAGCATCTATATGTCTGTCGAAATACAGATATTGATCCAGCCAGATGCCAAGGTACTTCACTACACTTTTACTTGCCAGTGGCTGTCCAAGGGGTCCAACGATCACAAGTTTTCGCCAGTTCTTTCTCATATCCGCAGAAGCTCTAGACAAAGGGGTTCTAAACAGAATAGTTTCGCATTTCTGAAAGTTGATTTTCAACTTCCAGTCATCGCAATATTGCTGAATCTTGTCGAAGTCACGCTGCAAAAGAATTTTCATAACTTCAACTTTTGGACCTGTTCTGTACGCTATTAGATCATCGGCATACGCAATTGCATGAGTTAGACTACTTATAAGATCGCTAGTGTAAATCGGCGAATTAACCGCTCCCTGCTGCAGACCATTTTTTATTTCAAATATTTTGGTAGACGTTACACTGCCACTCTTGACAACAAACTTTCTACCGTTGAGCATATCATTAAGTATATTCAATAATGATTTACTAATACCAAGTCTGGTCAGCTTTAGATACAGACCTTCTAACCATACGGTGTCGAAAGCTTTCTCCAAATCAACCAGACAGGCACCCGTGCACTGTTTTTTCGCATTGTTCCATTGAATTTCAGAAACAAGCTTAGACGCGGCATGAATGGTATCGTGTTCTTCCTTAAAGCCGAACTGTTTATCAGGAATAATATTTTTGTCCTCAGCCCATTTGAACAAAGCCCTATTGAGAACTTTTTCGAATACCTTACTTATACTCGGAAGGAGATCTATCGACCGTAGTTATATAGTTATCTTTCCCCTTTTTAGAGAGAGGATGTACCACTGCTGTCTTCCAACGCACTGGATAATATGCATTATTCAGTGCGTTGTTAAACAATGGGTGTAAATGTCGACTGCATCCTGAGGTAGATGTCGTAGTACAATATTGGATATACCATCTACTCCTGCCGACTTCTTTTTCTTCAATGAATCGAAAATGATCTGAAGTTCTAGCTTCGAAATTAACAGGGAATCAGACCCGTTTCGCTCGGCGATGATGGCGTTTGCCAAGTGTTCTTCATTGAACCCCAAAAAAGAGCGGTTCTCGAATCGCCATTGCGTTATATCATTTCGAAGGTCGGAGTGGTGAAGCAGGGCTCTGCTTTCCAGTTCATGATTTGAGCGAATACTGGTATTCACCTTATATACTTGCTGAAAAGCAACCCCCACAGCCTCCACTTTCTCCTTAGGATCCTCGATAATGAAGAAATCATCATTAAAAACGGCATCCCCTGGATCTATGCCTGCGTTCAAAAGTAAGTTTTCGTTTTCAATCGTTTTCTGAAGCTTGAGACACGGAAGGTTATTTTGATCTTTCCGTCTGAAAATTTTATTAATTTTAGGAAACATACTTGGGTCACTAGAGTTAATAGCCCGAATTCTATTATTCCAATAGGAATTAATAGTCAACCTATAATTCTGCTTTATTAATTGATTGATGTTTTTAATCGAAGACTTCAGAGTCCCAATCTCCGAATTATGTCTATCAGTGAACCGTCTGTACAAAAGTTTTAGTCTTGTAAGCAGTTCACTTTTTTGTCTGTGTAGTGCGTCAATTGTCGCGTTTCGGTACTTGGCAGTTGCGTCTTGTTCTTTGTAACGTGGAATAGTCGTACTCATTGTTTGTTTTATGGCCTCGTCCATTTGTAGTAGGTATCCGTCGATCTCTTCGTTTGTTAAATTCCTGTCATTAGGTGGAGATATGTTTTTTAAACGTAATTCTCTTGTCAAGGTGTTGGAAAAGCGTGACCATCCCATTTTACTCTAGTTGTAAGTATGATAAGGCACATACTCCTCTAACTCCACGAGTTCGTTTGGAAGTTGAATCACAGCAAAAAGTCCGTTGTGGTCACTATCGTATTCAATCGTTTGTAAACAGTTTTTTGTATCTTGAGTCACTGTATCAGTAATTGTCAGTCTTGAGTCAATCAGCAGTAGGTCCAGAAATGCACCGCTTCTTGGAAATGACGGCCTATCTCTAGCAAAAAGATCGATTCTATACTCAATATTGTACTGACCCATCCAATTAAATAGATGGTTCCCTCTAGGATTTTGTATTTGATTTCCCCAATCTTCATGTTTGGCGTTCCAATCACCGGCCATGAGATAAAAGTTCTCCTCCAAATTCAATCTAAGGCATTCAAAAAGTTTTTCGAGTTCTGCTGTAAAATTAGCTGGCTGAGGCTGCGAACCCACCCCCTTGTGAGGAGTTTGGCCGGTCCCTTCTTACGATATTGTAGTTATTATGAGTCAGTTTGTGCTTCTGATTTAGCTTAGTTTCGCTAGCCAAAAGCACATCAGGACTTTGATCTTGCAAGAAGTGAAAGAGATTTGCTATTCGTTCGGTCCTAATCAGTGAATTTACATTCACAGCGAGGACTTTTAAGGGTCTATCTGGCAGCGCGCCTTTAACCGTTAAGCGTTAAGCTCGGCAGAATAGAGTAGAGATGATCCACTCTAGTTGCCTGCTCCCGGATCTCTTTTTGAAGACCTGTTAACTGACCCTGAATGGCCAGCAACACAGTCATTAGATCCGCCTCTTTCGCCGGCGCCTTAGTCACGGGGACCTGTTTGGCTACCATTGGTTGAGGCTGTACCGTTCTTTCCTTTTCAGACGCCATTTGGGCGTAAGAAATCTGGGGGTTGACGGGCGTTGGGAGAGGACGGGATATAATAGCTTTGCTCTTGTGATGTAGACGTGTTTTGATTTCGCTCCTGCCATTCGGAGCCTCTTTAACCGGAATTTCAATTAATTAATTAAATATATAGTTGAAAAATATTATTGCTGCGGTATTACTTTTAATTTGCTAATTCTTTTTTTTACTGTGATTTGATTCAATTTAAATAAAATTGAATTAATTAAATTAATAAGCTTCAAAATAAACAGTTCCACTTTTGCTCATTGTTCCCGCCTAAAAGTTGCCGCTCACTAATTTCAATTACAATGTCCAACACAAGCTTATCCACCACCAATACAGTCGATGCTCCTAACACTCCTGTCAACTACATCAACACCACCATAAAACCTACCATCGCCAATACACCTGTAAACAACGTAACCTCTAAAACTCCAACCACATCAGCTAATAACAAACGTAATGAGAAATCAACCACCTCTTCCATCACCACCAAAACCCCTTCCTCGTCAAGCTCATCCAAGCCATCATCTCAACCATCGGTAAATACACGCTTGAGATCACAAACCCTCCAAAAAAATTCAATCACTGAACAAATCACTGATGAAACAAAAACAAAGCCGTCATCGAAAGCTAGTTTAAAACCAATACCGGAAAATCTGCGTGGGCTCGAGAACAACCTGATTAGCAAATTCCAAAAATTACTTTCAGACTTTGAGAGTGAAATGAAGGATGAAATTCAAAAATCCATCTCTGCCTTGTGTGATCGAGTACAGGAATGCGAAAAAGAATTAATTGATCTTCATAACGAAAATCAGTTGATTAAAGACCAGCTTGAAGATTTCCAACGTCAACAGCGACTGAGTGATGTCATAGTTCGTGGTTTGCCTTGCACCATCAAAGAGAACCCAATTGAACTGGCAAAAAAAATAGCGAATAAACTGCAACATGCAATTTCTCCCCATTTCGATGCTTTTCGATTGCGTTCTCATAATCCAAACAACGAAAGCCCATTACTAATAAGGTTGTCGACACCAACTGAGAAGAAAGCTCTGCTTTCTGCTTTCACTGCGAACAAAGGTATGACGGTCGATCAGCTGTATGGTAGTGAGCTTTCCTCTACATCTCAAAATAGCTCCACTGACAAAAGCATTCGCATCTACATTAATGAGAGCCTCACACAACAAAATAGTTCTTTACTACGCCATGCAATCCAACTTAAAAGAGAAGGAATTTTATTCTCAGCCAGAACAAGAAATGGTTTTGTCTATATAAAAAAAACATGTGATGATAGCGAAGTGAAAATTCAATCGAATATGCTTTCAACTATAACCAACCCAAATCCACAGACAGTTTCTTTGAATGGCATCGGTAGCAGATCACCTTAATGTATGCACTCTTCATTTTTATATTCATTTATTAAGTTTGTTTCTAATTTGCACATAAAAATAATAATTATATTTTTCTTTATTATTATTATTATTGTTATTATTATTATATTATCGGTATTATTATTATTATCATTATTACTATTATTATTGTTAAAGCCTGTTTTATTTTCTTTTTCTTTTTCATTTTTTACATTCTTATTGCTTTTTATATTTGGTATTTGCTATATTTAGTTTTTCTGATATATTTGGTATTTGCTATATTTTGTTCCTTTTTTTTCTGTCATTTTGTTCTTTTCTATAACTTTTCCTTTTATACTCTATGAGGGCGGGTGGAAATGGAGAACCTCTTTCGATTTGCACTAGTTATAATTTTTCTGTTAAATCTATGATTAAAATACTTTCCAATGCGCGTGAAGGTTTCAAAGTATGCTGTATAAATGCTCGTAGTCTTAACATTAATAAGCTAGACTTTCTCAAATATGTCTTTGATGAGACAAGTGTAGATGTTTTATGCATTACTGAAACATGGTTTAAGAGCGATGTTCCCAGTAGTGTATATGACATAAATAAATATAGATTGATAAGAAATGACAGAATAACAGAAACCGTTGGTGGTGGGGTTGCCCTTTATTGCAAAACATCTCTTTCTTGTCAGGTCTTAAAAAAATCAGATGCAAAGGGCATTGAATTTCTTCTTGTGGAGGTAGGCGATGGGAGCACTAAATGTCTTTTAGGAGTTGGTTATAACCCTAATAAAAGTTTTTCTCCCGAACCCTTATTTGCAGCCCTTCAAGATTTCTCTTTCTCGTATGAGCATATTGTCATCTGTGGTGATTTCAATGCAGATCTTCTGCTATATGATTCCCGTGCTAATCAACTAAGAGATGAAATAGCAACAGCTGCACTTTCTGTAACTAACTCCTATGCCACACGCTTCGCTCCAAATTCTACTCCTAGTCTCCTTGACTTAATTATAGTTTCTGATCCATCATATGTTCTTTTACAGGACCAATTATCCTTGGATGGTTTTTCTGATCATGATTTATTGTTTTGTACATACAATATTGCTTTCTCGCATGAACCTATACCTACGACTTTTCAATTTAGGGACGTTAAATCCATAAATAATTATGAACTACAAAATGATGCCATCAATTATCCGTGGAATCAATGTTATGGTTTCTCTAATGCCAATGACAAGGTTAACTACTTTCAATCTCTAGTTCTTGACTTATTCGAAAAACATGCTCCTATTAAAACTGTCTCAGTGCGTAACAAAAGCTGTCCTTGGTTTACCTCTGAGGTAAGAAGCGCGATCAGATATCGGAGAATTATGTACGCTAAATGGAAAAATAATCCTTCGGATATAAATTGGGAGTTTTTCTGCCGTTCACGAAATAAAGCAACTTTCGTAATTCGCACAGCCAAAAAAAGGTTCTATATATCAAAGCTGGATGCAAATCAACCTTCTCGTCGGCTCTGGAGTAACCTTCGTTCTGTTGGAATAGGAAAAAAGCAAGTAGTTCATAATTTTCCAGATCCTAATGATCTTAATAGAAGCTTAATAACATCTGTAATGCCACAAAACGATTTTATGCTCAATAATGAAGCACTTTGTGTCTCAACGACAGAACTCGAATTTGAGGTAGTATCTGAGAATGAGATATTTCAAAGCTTGAAATCAATTAAATCTGATGCTGTTGGAGAAGATGGGGTCCCTGTAAGTTTCATCAAAATGATTATGAGCCATATATTACCCGCATTTACTCATGTGATAAATTTTTGCATAACATCCTCATCTTTTCCTGATTGCTGGAAGTTGGCTAAGGTTATCCCCGTGGCTAAGAACTCAAATCCTATCTCCTGCTCTGATTTTCGTCCAATTAGTATCTTGCCCTGTCTGTCAAAGGTCTTCGAAAAAATTCTGGCAGCACAGATCTCAACTCACATTGAAAGATTTAATTTAATGTCTCCATTTCAATCGGGTTTCCGAGCTCATCACAGTTGCCAAACTGCAATGATCAAGGTACTTGATGACATTCGGATTCAGTATGATTTTGACAATGTGACTGCTCTGTGTTTGCTGGATTTTTCGAAGGCTTTTGACAGAGTAAATCATCATATACTTTGTATGAAACTAAAGAGATACTTTGGGTTTCATGACAGATCGGTGCATCTTATGAAAGACTATTTATCCAATAGGAGCCAGAGGGTGAAGGCTGATCAGGTGATGTCTGAATTTTTGCATCTGCAAATGGGGGTTCCACAGGGCTCTATTTTAGGCCCCATTCTATTTTGTCTTTATATTAACGATTTGCCCAAAGTTTGTTTGAATGTTTCGATTCACCTGTATGCTGATGATGTGCAAATTTATTTGTCTCGTCCAATTGGCTTACAAGAGGATCTTATTTGTAGGATGAATGAGGATCTGCTCGCTATATCCGATTGGGCACTAAACAATGGCCTAACACTGAATCCATCTAAGTCACAATTGATTGCAATTTCTAAGTACCAGCAGGGTTGTCAGGTTTTAAAAGGAGGAATCGCCAACTCTTAAATAAAAATCGCCAAGAAATCGCCAAATTCCATTTTTTTTAATAAAATTCGAGAAAAATAAAAAAAACTTTTTATTTCACAAAAATTAAAAATAATAAAAAAAAAACAATTTACGTAACGAACTTTAGGTTATATTGTTATTTAAGTTAAGCCGGATCTAGCTCGGGAGGCGAGATAATCGTTTAAATTGGTTTCCATTTCTAAAATGTTGACAGTCTTTAGCCAATAACTTTTTTTGAGAAAGACTGTCAAAAATAATTGTGTGACAAAGTTGCAGAAAATATTTTTCCTTAAAAAACTAAAAAAAAGTAAATTATTATACGACCGAAAGAAGTCGAGAAATGGCATTAACGCCTTTTTCAAAATGGCGGACAACGCAGAATTTTTTTTTTGTGAGCTTTCTGGATTTAAGACTCTACAAGTGGTACTTTCTTTTAGACTCTCCAAGTGGTACTTTTTAAACCAAAAATATAATCTAGGATGAATACAGTAGTTTTTGCAGATATTTGCTCATTTTTCTGCTAATTTGACTGGAGTACTCGATGAGTATTCATTTTCTGTGATGTTAATCTAATCTACTCCTCAACTCAACTCTTAAAAATTCATGAAAAGTAATGTAATTTTAATTACCACTTGAATTTAGTCTAAGCCGCTTAAATTCGGCGATAGGTCCGCTCCGATACAAAAGAACAAATAACGCACACAAAGGTGTTCGTGAAAATAGCTTTCGTCATGAAGCTGTCTTGCTAAACAATATTAATATTGAAGAAAAAAACAATTGTTTTTTTAGTCTTCTATTGTCATTTAGGTTAATTTGTAAGAATTAAGTTAAAATTAGAAAAAAGAAAAAAAAATATTACTATTTCGATTCAAAAAATTAATATCGCCAAAAACTTAAAAATATCGCCAATTTTGGGTGACATCGCCAAACCAATTTTCGTGTCGCCAAATGAAATTTCAAATCGCCAGTTTGGCGATAAATCGCCACATCTGACAACCCTGAGTACCAGATGAATACCTTGCTTTTACCACCAGTTCATCTTACACATGTGAGACTTGAGTTTTTGAAAGTTGTGAACAGTCTTGGTTTTAAAATTAATACTTCTCTCTCTGCTGAAAATCAAGTGAATTTAACCATTGGACGAATCTATGGTGGTCTCCGTAAGCTTCGGCTATTTTCAAACATAACTCCAGTAAATACAAGATTGAGGCTCGTCAAAACATTGCTTATTCCTCTTGTTGAATATGCCAATACTGTTTATTGCAAACTGGATTCTCATTCTCAGCATAAACTTCTTGTGGCATTCAATGATATGATAAGGTACATTTATGGACTTAGGAGGCATGAACACATATCACATTACCATAAACTGGTTCTTGGGTGTTCTTTTCATCAATTTCTTGATGCAAGATGTTGTATGTTTATGCACAAAATCATTCAAGATAGGAAACCTTCTTACATTTATGAAAAACTTGTATTTGCTCAATCTAATAGAACGCTAAATCTTGTAACACCATCATACAACTACTTGAATTCTTCGCGCCTTTTCATTGTTTATGTAAGCAAACTATGGAACTCTCTCCCAGTAACAATGAGAAAAATTATAGCTGCTGCAAATTTTAAGAGGGCGATTAAACTTCACTTTTCTTAGTAGGTTTATTTAATTATAAAAATAAAATTAAAACTAAAATAATTGATACAAAATTACAGAAATGGATAGGGCACAAATGGCAATTTCTGAAACGAAAAATATAAATTATAAATTATAGTAACTCAAACAATTTAAAACAGGCTTCTTCACAATCTACAATCTTTAAATATATTGTAACTATTAACAAATTATGATAAGGAATTTATATATTATATAATATTGTATATTAGTATGTTTTTTCAATTATTAATTATTTGTTTAAATGTAACCTTGTATACTGTACTATAAAAGACTTAGTCTTACTAGTACACCGAATCGAAATAAAATTGAAATTGAAATTGAAATTGGTGGTCGTTTCTCCTCTACTATTTGCTTTGAGACTATTTTGTTTTTTTTTTTCATGTCCTGAAACTTTGGACATCCCCGATAGTTAGCAGGGTGTCCTCCGCTATGACAAAGTACACATTTAAGCTGGGTTCTGTCGATAACCCGTTCCTGCCCTAGTTTGCATTCCCCTGACTTGTGGTTCTCTCCACACTTTACGCATCGTGACAGCATTTCGCAGTTCGCTGCGGCGTGGCCGAACCTTTGGCAGCGCATGAATTCAAGCATGTCACCGCGCCTTTTTAATTTATCCCAAGTTACAACCTGGTAGTCTAGGACGGAAATACTTCTTAGTCTATCCAGTTTGCTTTTGGGTGAGAGCTGGACCAGGAAGAACGGTAGTTTCCGCATCTCCCGTCTGGTCTTTACTGTGGTAAATGGCTTGACTCCGATAAAGTCGAGATCATCGATCGCCATTTTGCGGAGCTCAGCCAAGAGTGCCTGTGGTTCCGTTGAGGAATCTATGCCCTTTAAGAGGACCGTTTGGAGTTTGTCTTCTTTTGGCGTAAAGCTAAAAAATTCTGTGGTTGAATCTTTAAGAAGACTTCTTATTTTCTTATGCTGTTCAACTGTGAAGCAGTTTATAGCATGCCTATCTGTGCTTAATCTTTTAATTGTAAAATTATTGCCTATGGCTGACTTACACAGATTTATTGTATCCTGTAGCTCCATTTTGTAGGTAGTTGATTGGTGGCACTTTTTCTTTTTTATTTTTGTTGGTTTGTGACTGCTGCTGATGATTCGGCCGCTGTTGGTTCTGCTGCTGTTGGTTCGTCCTCTGTTGTTGCTGGGACATCTGTTGTGTTTGTTGTTGCTGCTGCTGCTGCTGCTGCTGTGATTTTTGTTGCTGTGGTTGTTGTTGTCCTGCTTGTTGTTTGCATGTTTGTTGTTGCTGTTGTGTTTGTTGTTGTTGCTTTTGTGGTTGTGATGGATGTGGCTCTAGTTGTTGCCTTATCATTTGCTGTTGCAGTGTCTGCTGCGATTTTATTTGCATGGCATTTTTTTTCGCCCGCTGTAGTGCAGCTTTTTCAGCCTCCTCTAGGACCTTTATCTTTTTCCGCTCAATAGCATCAAGGTTCTCTTTTTCTCTACGCGCCTCTTGTTTTTGTTTTAGAGCTTGAACCATTTTAGTAAGGCGAGTTATTTGCTCTGTAAGGGAATTTATTTCGTCCTCCTCAGCTCTCTCTTCTTTTTCGGAGTCTGATGATTGAGCTGCTGACGTCAGTTCAAGCAGCTTGCTGTCTCCTGTGAAGTGCCCTTCACCACCATCCGATATATATTCCATCTCATCGGCGCACAGTGGTTCCGTTTGTATGGGAGAGGTGGTCAATACCCTATAAAATCTGAACTACTAAACGGATTTAAATGAAATTTGGTACAGATGTTAAAATTGTACTTTTACATATTTGCTGATTTGGTAAGGAAAACATGATAAAAAAAAAAGTTATTGACATTTTTCAAAATTTTCTGGATTTTTATATTTGAAGTTTTTTCAATGAAATCTGTATTATTGAACGAATTTTGATAAAATTTGGCACATAGATTGAGATTAGTTTTATGCATATCAATTTATAATAAGGCTAAGAAAAAATTATTAGAAAAGAACTTATTGACATTCTTTTATAGTTTTTGAGGAGAACGGACAAAAACCCAAATTTGCATTTCGAATGATTGAAAATAAAAGAAAAACACTACTAAAATCTTTTTTTTTTTATTTTTATTAAATTTAATCAATTTATTGCAATAAATTTAAAACATCTGTCGGCAATTTTAATTTTTCATTTTTTTTCAAATTTCTTTCGTTAGAAAGCAACGGATCTGATGTTAACAGCAATCTATTAAACAAATCGGTATTTGTTAAGACTCTAGATGTTTTTCGTGTATTGTGTGATCTGAAAAATTTGACATCCTTGTTTTTTGCCTCTGCTGCCTCTTCCGTTAATTGGCCTATAGGCAAAATTGCATGTTTTGCAATTTGTCCTCCATGAATGAGAACTTTATGTACAGAAGCTGGCATTGGATACCACGGATATTCTTGGACAATTTCACGTGCAGTATCTTGGGCATATTTTTCGAAAACCTCCGGATTTATTGAAAAACAACTAGCCAAAGTTTTTAAAATGACTGCACATCTTTCTATTATTGATTTTTTCACACCCGTTATTTGGGAAGATACAGTAGGATTAGCAAAAAATCTACGCGCAGTATTTCCGTCATTAGAATTTCCACCTCCTTGTTTTGGTTTATCAACTATCAGTCCAATTTTTCTGAATTCTTCTTGAATTCTTTTTTTTTTGAACTGCAAGAAGAGGTTTCTCACTTTTTCCAGTGCGCCATTTTTTGAAATCTAGTCGGTATGCTAGATGGATGAAGAATTCGAAAAACCTTATCCACGCATGCAGTGGAGATATGCCAAAATCCAAACAGTCTTCGTTAATACTTTTTTGTAAGGATCCTTCAATATCATTCATATTTGTTGGCTTTGCTCCACAAATGTAGCACACCTGTTGCGAAGCAGTGTGTGTCAAAGCATTGCACACCTTCCCGTCAACCATTGTTAACTTGAGGACATGTTTAATGTTTAAAGTATGGTTAGTTATTTTAACTAAACTTTCAGATAAATCATTAATCTGGTTCTCAATGTAGCTCTGCTCAGCTCTACTCAACTCTGCCGTTTCCTTTTTGAATTGAAACCGTATTGGGCGACAATATCGAGTCGATCCTGGACGAGGATTTTGCCATAAAATTTGTTTTTCAGAGTCAGAGCTTTTTTGTGAAAATAGTTGGATTGGAACATATGAAGTAATAAACATGTCAGCATCACTGACTCCCTCAGAAATTTGTTGTTTATATTCTCCTTGTCCACTGCTACCATCAAAACCCCATTTTCCAATAAGGGTAAGATTACCTAAATCAAAAATGTATTTTATTTAGTCACACTAAATTAAAGTTTTCAATTACATAACTCGTATCTCGTACATTACATTTATTCTACTCCCCCTGTGCTGTTAAATTCAGACTAGACATTGTATCACTGGCTACTTTATTTAGGTTATCTGCTGTAAAACGAACACGATACACAATTACCATACCTACAGACATCACAGAAAGGACAAGTATTACAATGAAACAGAAAGCTTTGTTGGTAAAAGATTCTTATTTGATGGTATTACCTAAATCAAGCTCCAAACTTTCAAAAACTTCCTTTTGGGATTCTACGATTCTTTGGGCTGTATGGTTTAGAAGACCTTGAAGGGAAACTTCAGCCGATGTATCGGATATTGATATTTTTTCAGGCTCCGGGTAACAATCTTTTTTCGCTTTTATTACCTTAACATAGCTTGGAAAAACATCAACTTCGGTCTTTTCGTTTACCAAGTTCCTAATGACTTGGTACTGGTGTTTTGTTAACTTTGCCTCAACCAAAATTTTCAAAGCATCATTTGAATTCAATTGCTTGGCTTTAAGATTATCTGTTGACTGGCAATGCTTCAAAGCACAAGCAATGTCTTCATCTATTGCAGCAATTGTGGCAATTCGTCTGCGCTTAGTTCGAGAAGAGCTATCTGAAAATGACTTCTTTGGCCTACCTCCTAGATTATCTGGTGAATTAATTAATTCTTCTTCTTCTTGGTAAGGCCCGAAGTCTTCGACGACGCAATCAAGCCAAGCTCTATATTTAGATAAAAAGGCATCATCTCTTCGAGAACATATATTCCATTTTTTTAGGAAGAGTTTGCATAACAAAACAATCTTTTTTCGTGCATTTAAGCTTTCAATGTTATATTTTTCTTTAAAAAGTACCCATGTTTCATCAATTTTTCCAGCATTGCGACCTTTCTTCGCCTTCCGCCACAAATGAAAAATATCAATGCGCTTGATCATATCACTTGAATCTAGAAAAAAAGGGAAATAGGGTTTCACTTAGGCTCAAAATTTTAATATTTCCACAAATTTCCGCAAAAAAAACCGTATATACCCTTAAACAGGGAAGATAAGCCTACGTTAATCCATTAAAATTATTGAGTGCAAATGGGTGCCCTAAAAGTTCTGGCTTATCAAAAAAACACAAAATTTTAAAAATCACAAAAATTCATTTCTTTCAACAGCAGTTATAATAAAATAATAATATGTAAAATATATATATATATATATAATAATCATCTTTATAAATTGTTCTATTATGTTTACCACTTTTTTCCAGAAAAAAACCTTAAAAACACACACAAAATAGCTAAAATGCAATGTCCTATCTTCAAACTAACGTTTTTTAAGAAATTGCGAAAAACATTAAACTTTGCCACGTGCCTGACTGTCAAAAACTACATTTAGAAAAAAAAAAATAGTCCCACGTAGTTGCCCCGTTATCATAGATAATAACTGCATTAAAAAAAATTACTTTTATTACTTGAGGTTTTGGCCTATGGGCGGAACCACTGTGCGGCGGTGTCGGACACTGTATTTTCCAATTGTTGTTGGATTTTTTCTGCTGCAGTTGCCTTAGCTATGCGCGTCATTTTCCTCCCTTCAGCTGGCAGCTCAGCTGTAGTTGCTTGGGAATAGCGCTTTGCATCGTCATTCTTCCTTGTCTTTTTCCTTTTCTTTGGGGCCTTGGTGGCTACATCTTTCGATGAACCCGCTATATCGGCTGTTGCATCATGTAAAGTGCCAGCTGTTGCTTTGCTTTTTGTTGGGGGACCATCTTTCCATGTCCCCGTTTTCTGAACCATCTGATGTTGCCGTTGGTGACGATTTTTAATTATTTCGTCCCAAAAATTATTTTAAAAAAAGCCTTGACCCTAGTGGGAATTGAACCCACGCTCGTGGGATCCGCTCTCTGCCACTCTTTTTTTTTTTTTTTAATTCATTTTCATTTTTTATTTTTCCATTTTCTTATATCTATCTTAATGCTAGACAAAAAATCTTAAACAACTAGCTTACATATTAACTTAACTAACTTAATGGGCCCATACGGGCGCTCTAAATTATACTATAACTATATTTAAAAAAATGCCTTTCAGCGTAAAAACTAACTTAAATTAAAATTCAAAATTACTTAAAACTAAAAATTTTTAAAAACTCGTTTTCCAAGACATTTATTTTATATAAAAAACTTAAAACTACCCTTTACCTAAATAAAACTAAATTAACCTTAATAAAACTAAAATATACGTAAATATACGTACATAACTTAAAACTACTTAAAAATACTTAAAATAACTTAAAACTAGAACAGCCACCCGGAGCTTTTTTTTTTTTTTTGGCGCAGCAGCCAATGCATATATGCACACACGCTTAGAAATATGTATGTATTAATATATATACATATTAAACAGCGCCAAATGCACATATACACCAACAAATGCAGTTTGTGTTTTATATTTTTTTTTTGTGCCACCACTGTCCTACATAAAATAAACCTATTAATACTTAAAAATACGTAGGTCAGCCAAGGCAACAACTTTGACTAACCATCAATATCAAGGTGGTCACCCAACCACCAGTATTTTTGAACTTGCTTATAAAAGTCCCTTTTGTCCCGAAGGGGCACAGCTCTACTGAACCGCAGACGCTCTGCTCCGTTCCCAGAGCCGACGTCCCGACCATACAGGATTCGCCGATCCACAGTTCTACGGCCGACGTGGTAGATTAACGGAACCGCCAATCTATACTGTATCAGCCCCCGACTGTCTAAATAGAGGAATGTCTGGGGCGGGATGAAACCGTTAAGACAAACGCTCTCACTATATTCTTCATTGGGGTAATAAGCCCCGAAAATAAGTCCATTGGCTGAGGTCATCGCTCTTGAAATGTGACCCCGAATCAGCTTAATTAAAAAGTTATCTATCCTGTTTATATTGGCCCCGTTGTATAAGACCTCGTTGGCAAAGTAATGTTTGTACTCCGACTCTGGTGTTCTGTGTAATCCAAGACAGGTCCTAAGACACTGCCTCTCAAACACCCGAATCTTTTCCATTTGAGATGGGGCAATGTTAAACCACACAGGGCACCCATAGGCAATCATTGGCCGAATGAGGGCCATGTAGCAAATCACCTTCACCCTGTTTTCAAGGCGGCTGCTATAAAACAACCGTCTTGTCAGAGCAAACGCTCCCCTAGCTCTGGCCAGAGCAGCATCTATATGTCGATTGAAATATAGATACTGATCTAGCCAGATACCAAGGTACTTTACTACATCTTTACTCGCCAGTGGATGTCCACTTGGTCCAACGATCACTAGATTTCTCCAGTTCTTTCTTGTATCCCTAGAAGCCTTAGACAAAGGGGTTCTAAACAGGATAGTTTCTGATTTCTGAAAGTTAATTTTTAACTTCCAGTCATCACAATATCGCTGAATCTTGTCGAAGTCACGCTGCAAGAGAATTCTGATGACTTCAACATTTGGACCCGTCCTGTACGCTACAAGGTCATCGGCATACGCAATCGCATGAGTGAGACTACCTATCAGATCGCTGGTGTAAATACTTAAAAGAATCGGCGAGTTCACAGCTCCTTGCTGTAGACCGTTTTTAATATCAAAAGTTGTGGTGGAAGTTACATTGCCACTTTTGAGAACAAACTTTCTACCATTGAGCATGTCATGAAGTATATACAACAGTGGTTTACTTATGCCAAATCTGGTTAACTTCAGATAAAGACCCTCTAACCATACGGTGTCGAAAGCCTTCTCTAAACCAACAAGAACGGCACCTGTGCATTGATTTTTCGCTTTGTTCCATTGAACATCAGAAACTAACTTAGACGCGGCATGAATAGTGTCATGTCCCGCCTTAAAGCCAAACTGATTGTCTGGAATAATATTCTTGTCCTCAGCCCACTTGAACAGAGCTCTATTGAGAATCTTTTCGAATACCTTACTGATACTTGGAAGAAGACTTATCGACCGAAGATTTGCCGGATTGGAGCTGCCTTTCCCTTTTTGGGGAGAGGATGGACCACAGCTGTCTTCCAACTCACTGGATAATATGCATTATTCAATGCGTTGTTGAACAGTGTGGTATAAATGTCTATGGCTTCCTCAGGGAGATGTCGTAACACAATGTTGGGTATACCATCGACCCCCGCAGATTTCTTTTTCTTTAATGTTTGAAAAATTAACTGAAGTTCTACCTTCGAAATTAACAATGAACTGGGTTCATTTCGCTCGGCGATGGTGGCGATTGCCAAGTTTTCGTCATTGAACCCGGTGAAACCAGTATTCTCAGATCGCAATTGCGTTATGTTATTTCCAAGGTAGAAGTTGTGCAGCAAGGCTCTGTTCTCCAGGTCATGATTCGGACGAATGCTAGCATTCACCTTATACACTTGCTGGAAAGCAGCCCCTACAGCCTCTACCTTTTCCTGAGGATCTTCTATCATATAATAATTATCATCGAAAACGGCACCTTCCAGATCAATTCCCGCAATCATTAGTACGTCTTCGTTATCTGTTGTCCTCTGGAGTTTAAGACATGGAAGATCGTTTTGATCATTTCTTCTAAATATCTTATTTATTTGGGGAAACATACTAGGGTCGCTAGAATTAACAGCCCGAATTCTGTTATCCCAATATAAATTAATAGATAATCTATAGTTTTGTCTAATCAGAACGTTAATGTTAACCTCTGCCACTCTACCAACTGGGCTAACTCGCCGCTTAAAATTGGTAAGTTAATTGCCGATTCTGGTTGTGCAATTATAGCACTTAATATTTAAAATGAATTTAATTAAACTTGAATCACCAAAATTTATTTTGTATGCTGGGAAAGTCGTCAATAAGTCCGTATGCTTTCACAGCTGAAGATCGTGTTTTCTTCAGAACGACCATTGCGAAACCGTCGAGCCAAACCTCGACTGGAAAGCAAAAAGCATCACATCATCACAATATAGGCGAAGAGCAAGCGACAAAAATACTAACGTCATTTGATACCGAATATAACTAGGCTTATTATCATCTCTCAACACGTCTGATAATTATTCCGGAAGTCTGCCAACCGCCCAACCCTCCGGTGGTGGGTGTGGCCATTATGCACTGTTTAAGTTAAATAATATATGTGTACATTTTTTTCGCTACAAACTGATAATGGGATTTTGGATAGGAACAAAATAAAAGCATATTTCATTACTTGGATGGGGGTTCTATATGTATATCCCCATTTAGCCGGGAGGGAAAATTTTCTGAAAAATAAAATATATTTAATGCTCCCCATGGTGAGTTGTGCTTTTATTTTGTCCTTACATCACAAGATACCATCATTAGTTTTCAACGACAAAATTTTCGTATACTATCCCCATATAAAAATTTTATCACTTTATAGGTGCGTGGTGCCACACTCACTACTGGAGCTTTGCAGACTTTCGGATTAATTATCACAAGTGATCATATTCAAACAAAAACAGTCCGGAGCATCAAAACGAACAAAAAGCGTGAATATAAAGTAGATAGATTCAGTGGCTCAACCGTAATGTAGAAAAAATCATAAACACGAACATTGCCCCCCCCCATGAATGTCAGCCAGTGCCAGAAGTAAGAATGTGCAAAATAAAAGATAACTGCAACCTTAACAGTTGGCCGATTTTCTTCAAACTTAGTACAACATATTTTTAGAGAAATATCCCCGAACGTTTTTTTTATGTTTGACCTAGGTGTATAAATAACGATAATTACCATATAAGCGTAACCGATGAGTCATTTTTTCTCGAAAATTACGATCAGTTTCGATAAAATTTTATATGAGTGATTTGTTGCCAATGGTGATGTCCTTTATCTTGAATTTTTTTTCAGAATCAGCTTATTAACGGTACGTGCCATAGAACCGTTTTTATTGCACCGACTATCTTTTGAACGGCTGCACCGATTTTGACGAAATTTAAAATTCTAAAACAACTGCCAAATCTAAATAATACTGTAAAAAAATTGAAAAGCGCGCGCTTTTTAACAATTTCTAAACCTATTCCTTTCTTTATTATTTGAAGAATTTTAATAAGCAGAATTTTGGTAGCCAGAATTTTGAAAAGCAGATTTTTGAAATCAGAATTTTAACTAAAGAATTTTAACCCTGCAGAATTGTGACCCCAACCCGTTTAATAATAAGGAAAATATCATATTTTGTTATTTTGCTTTCGTTGTTTGTAAATCTATTTTTTTTTTCCATTATTAATCAATTTTTTAGAGAACAACCCACTAAGGGAGGGGAGATAGACACCCCCTCCAATACGATTGCTTTCTTGAATTGACCTAATCTATACTCACTCTAGCTAGTTTTACGCGGACCTTAAAGTTCATTTATTAATAGGTTAATCATTAACTCTTTTAAGTTCAGTGAAACAACTCTATTGTTTTGTATTTTAGCTTCAAGTCATAATATGCAGGGTCTTGGATTTGATTGTATATGCATCAATTTTTTTAGAGCAACATGTAAACAACTAAATAACTAATATAATTAAAACCCATTTAACACCAAAATCTGTCGTCGCAACATTTGACTGAAACAAATGCGAAGTTTTATCATAACCAGTTCATTTTAAAATAATAACACGATTGTCTGGCGCCAAGCTTTATTCTTCACATCTTTGATGAATGATGGAAATTTAATCTTAAGAATTTATGCTAAGTTCTTGTAATTTTTCAAGCTGTCAATAAACTGGTCATTATTTTGTATACCTTGTACACTGTATTTACATATCATTATTACAGTCATATTATTTGTTATTTGAATATTAGACCACTCTTAAAACAATTTATATACAAAAATATTATTGTTTATTTTTATAAGTATTTCTGAAAATGGATCAGTGAGCTTTGCAAAAAATGAAAACTGGACCTGGCAAAATGAAGAACTGCAAAAAGTCAAAGAATATAAATACCTTGCCAAAAATATCTTTCCAGAAGCACTTAGAACAAAAATTAAAAGAATCAAAACTTGCCATCAGCTGCAGTTGGAGCATAGTTCTAAGCAAACAAAAATATTGCACCAAGCGCGAAATACAAAGCTTTTGAAGGGGTAATGAGATCCATCATCGGCTATGCGGGGCAAGTGTGGGCATTTTGCAATATGAAGAAGTCGAAAAACTGTTGTTTCTTTCTAAAAAAAATCTTTACACTACCATAACACCCCAAATTACATGCTGCACCTCTAATCCTGAAACACGGTCTTCATCATACTCAGACTGCACTTATCTTATATAAGTACAGTAAATTCTGACCCAGCCAACACATCGCCGCCGGCCCTATCTGAGATTAGGAAATCAGCATGATGTCATTTTAACGGAAGAAGGTCATACATCTTTGAGAAACTGGTCACAGGATTTACTAAAGAAAATGGAGGAGCATTCTCGAACTGATTGTAAAACAAAATGCCAAGAAAGCCAATCAGTAAACTTAAGCTACTGAGACACGATATTGGACCTGAAAACTACTTTCATGACAGCTTCAGTCTAGATATGATATCCAGTATCGACCTTATATTAAGCCAGAGGGGAGCTCATAGCACTTAACTACTTGCCTCATAGATAATCAACAAATAATAAACGAAGCTTTTTAAAGTATCTATGTATATATATTTTATATAAAATTGTTTAGCTATAAACTGAATTATTTATTTTATTTTGTAAGAAAAGACTCTTTTTTTTTTTGCTGATGGCAAAAGGCAATGCTTTATTGTGAACTTTGTACAAAAATAATACCAAATTTTTAGAAACAATAAAATCACATTTTACTACTCCTTAAGTTATGTGTTAAAAAAGCTTTCATAAAAGCTATGTCTCATTACCGTATGTGCTTTTGTTGATTTTTGGTAAATTGTTTAGCATTTTAAGTCAATTTTGCCCCTGCCGCCTGAATGGGAGGTGATAGAACCCCTTCATACTTATTTTTTCATACGGTGGTTTTTTTACTTGCTTTAGCCTATGTGTGCATGTTATGGGAATCCCCACAACCTACTACGTAGATATTTTTTATATTGCTACTTTTTAATAAATACTAGCACTATAAAAAATTCTGTATCTTTTCACCAATTGCAGGTAGATTGAGATTTGAGCATAATATTCTTGAAGGAAATTTAATTCCCTACAACTTTTAGATACAAAACTTGGTGCTAAAAAAATGTGGACAAAAGTCCCAACAAGAAGTTTGGCGAAAAACCATATTTTTTTAATTTTGCATCTTTTTCCAGAGAGGATAGACGACGGTTCTGTTTTGCAAAATAATGTATGGAAGCAAATTGTTGGAAATTTTATCAGCTATATTTTCCTTCGTGATTTTTTTTCGTACAACGCACCGTCTCGAGATATGCTGATGCAATGATGAGAATATCCCTTATAACCACGCCCCCAGCTTACCTTAACAGTTGGCCGATTTTCTTCAAACTTAGTACAACATATTTTTAGAGAAATATCCCCGAACGTTTTTTTTATGTTTGACCTAGGTGTATAAATAACGATAATTACCATATAAGCGTAACCGATGAGTCATTTTTTCTCGAAAATTACGATCAGTTTCGATAAAATTTTATATGAGTGATTTGTTGCCAATGGTGATGTCCTTTATCTTGAATTTTTTTTCAGAATCTGCTTATTAACGGTACGTGCCATAGAACCGTTTTTATTGCACCGACTATCTTTTGAACGGCTGCACCGATTTTGACGAAATTTAAAATTCTAAAACAACTGCCAAATCTAAATAATACTGTAAAAAAATTGAAAAGCGCGCGCTTTTTAACAATTTCTAAACCTATTCCTTTCTTTATTATTTGAAGAATTTTAATAAGCAGAATTTTGGTAGCCAGAATTTTGAAAAGCAGATTTTTGAAATCAGAATTTTAACTAAAGAATTTTAACCCTGCAGAATTGTGACCCCAACCCGTTTAATAATAAGGAAAATATCATATTTTGTTGTTTTGCTTTCGTTGTTTGTAAATCTATTTTTTTTTCCATTGTTAATCAATTTTTTAGAGAACAACCCACTAAGGGAGGGGAGATAGACACCACCTCCAATACGATTGCTTTCTTGAATTGACCTAATCTGGTATATATATAAACTCTAGCTAGTTTTACGCGGACCTTAAAGTTCATTTATTAATAGGTTAATCATTAACTCTTTTAAGTTCAGTGAAACAACTCTATTGTTTTGTATTTTAGCTTCAAGTCATAATATGCAGGGTCTTGAATTTGATTGTATATGCAGATATTTTTTTAGAGCAACATGTAAACAACTAAATAACTAATATAATTAAAACCCATTTAACACCAAAATCTGTCGTCGCAACATTTGACTGAAACAAATGCGAAGTTTTATCATAACCAGTTCATTTTAAAATAATAACACGATTGTCTGGCGCCAAGCTTTATTCTTCACATCTTTGATAAATGATGGAAATTTAATCTTAAGAATTTATGCTAAGTTCTTGTAATTTTTCAAGCTGTCAATAAACTGGTCATTATTTTGTATACCTTGTACACTGTATTTACATATCATTATTACAGTCGTATTATTAGTTATTTGAATATTAGACCACTCTTAAAACAATTTATATACAAAAATATTATTGTTTATTTTTATTAGTATTTCTGAAAATGGATCAGTGAGCTTTGCAAGAAATGAAAACTGGACCTGGCAAAATGAAGAACTGCAAAAAGTCAAAGAATATAAATACCTTGCCAAAAATATCTTTCCAGAAGCACTTAGAACAAAAATTAAAAGAATCAAAACTTGCCATCAGCTGCAGTTGGAGCATAGTTCTAAGCAAACAAAAATATTGCACCAAGCGCGAAATACAAAGCTTTTGAAGGGGTAATGAGATCCATCATCGGCTATGCGGGTCAAGTGTGGGCATTTTGCAATATGAAGAAGTCGAAAAACTGTTGTTTCTTTCTAAAAAAAATCTTTACACTACCATAACACCCCAAATTACATGCTGCACCTCTAATCCTGAAACACGGTCTTCATCATACTCAGACTGCACTTATCTTATATAAGTACAGTAAATTCTGACCCAGCCAACACATCGCCGCCGGCCCTATCTGAGATTAGGAAATCAGCATGATGTCATTTTAACGGAAGAAGGTCATACATCTTTGAGAAACTGGTCACAGGATTTACTAAAGAAAATGGAGGAGCATTCTCGAACTGATTGTAAAACAAAATGCCAAGAAAGCCAATCAGTAAACTTAAGCTACTGAGACACGATATTGGAAAACTACTTTCATGACAGCTTCAGTCTAGATATGATATCCAGTATCGACCTTATATTGAGCCAGAGGGGAGCTCATAGCACTTAACTACTTGCCTCATAGATAATCAACAAATAATAAACGAAGCTTTTTAAAGTATCTATGTATATATATTTTATATAAAATTGTTTAGCTATAAACTGAATTATTTATTTTATTTTGTAAGAAAAGATTCTTTTTTTTTTTTGCTGATGGCAAAAGGCAATGCTTTATTGTGAACTTTGTACAAAAATAATACCAAATTTTTAGGAACAATAAAATCACATTTTACTACTCCTTAAGTTATGTGTTAAAAAAGCTTTCATAAAAGCTATGTCTCATAACCGTATGTGCTTTCGTTGATTTTTGGTAAATTGTTTAGCATTTTAAGTCAATT
This sequence comes from Baccha elongata, assembly GCA_951217065.1. Lineage (NCBI taxonomy): Eukaryota > Metazoa > Arthropoda > Insecta > Diptera > Syrphidae > Baccha > Baccha elongata. The sequence continues at coordinate 65,194,167 of OX578274.1, forward strand.
TTGCCCCTGCCGCCTGAATGGGAGGTGATAGACCCCCTTCATACTTATTTGTTCATACGGTGGTTTTCTTCTCTTGACACAATTTACTTGCTTTAGCCTATGTGTGCATGTTATGGGAATCCCCACAACCTACTACGTAGATATTTTTTATATTGCTACTTTTTAATAAATACTAGCACTAAAAAATTCTGTATCTTTTCACCAATTGCAGGTAGATTGAGATGTGAGCATAATATTCTTGAAGGAAATTTAATTCCCTACAACTTTTAGATACAAAACTTGGTGCTAAAAAAATGTGGAAAAAAGTCCCAACAAGAAGTTTGGCGAAAAACCATATTTTTTTAATTTTGCATCTTTTTCCAGAGAGGATAGACGACGGTTCTGTTTTGCAAAATAATGTATGGAAGCAAATTGTTGGAAATTTTATCAGCTATATTTTCCTTCGTGATTTTTTTTCGTACAACGCACCGTCTCGAGATATGCTGATGCAACCGTGAGAAGATCCCTTATAACCACGCCCCCAGCCGCCGCGGCACTCCGATCACCGGGGATTTTTTATTGCGAGTACAATCCTATGTTATGCAGGTCATTTTGCCTTGGAAAAAAGTTGAGATCTCGGAGCAAGACCGGGTGTTTTGATACCTAAGTGCACCTGCAGTGGGTTGTTTTAAAACTCGGATATAGACAGCGAGATGTTCTATGGTTGAGAACTTTGCTGGTTTTAATAGCAAAACACATAGCCCAACAAAAACGAGAGACAGTCTATTTATAAAGCTGATGTTTCAGTGAAGCCCAGGGGCATAGTTGGGAGGAAAGGGTAAATTCATAAACGCATCAATGCAATAAAGATGCCTAAACAATATTAAAACATCTACAAATGCAAATAATTGGCAATACTTCAATCGTGTTTTTTACCGCAAACAATAAGCATTGATATCCAATCACAAATAGTTGACGATTTTGAATTAACCCGAATCCACCAAAGATCACAGTTTAACTGCAGGGCTAGACAATAATTTCATGAATTTGTAACTTATTGTTCTATAAGATGTTCCCCTTTTTAGTTTTTTTGTTTCACAATGGTGATGGAGCGCTAAGATGGCTTTTGAATTTTTAAAATCCAGAAGGTCAAGTAGCCAGGTGGATATACTTCAGACATATGACTATGAAATCCAACATCGAAAAGGAAAACTACACTCGAATGCAGATGTCCTATCTCGTCAGCCATGTAACCAAGACTGCAAGCATTGCACTCGCCAGGAAGAAAAGGAATCTATTGCCATACAGCGAACCCATTGGCGGCTGGAGTAACGAGGAAATCAGGAATGCTCGGCAAGAAGATTTGGGCATCGAACCCATTCTTGCATGGAAAGAACATGAAGAGAAACCAGAATGGGGAGAAATTTCTGATAGAAGTCCGACCCTCAAAGCCTATTGGGCACAATGGAATTCCCTTCATGTGCAGGAAGGTTTGCTCAAACGAAGATGGGAATCCCTAGATGGCGAAACCTATGTGATGCAGCTTGTTGTGCCCCGGACAAAGGTTAATGACATTCTAAGTGAGATGCATGATGCATCTTCTGGACGCCATTTGGGTATCAACAAAATTCTGGAGAAAATTTAAGAACGTTTCTACTGGCTGTATGCAAAAGATGATGTGGAAAAATGGTGCAGAAAATGGCATACTTGTGCAGCCACAAAGAGGTCTGGTAGAAAACTTCAAAGCAAAATGTAACAATACAATATCGGAGCACATTTTGAAAGAATTGCCATCGACGCATCGCAGGCCCATTTCCTGAGTCAAACAGTGAAAACCGTTTCATTCTTGTTGTCATGGATTACTAGCAAATGGCCTGAAGCGTTTTCCATTCCAAACCAAGAAGCTAAAACTGTTGTGGATCAGATGGTGTACAATTGAGTCAGCAGGTTTGTTGTTCCTTTGGAGCTTCATTCTGACCAGGGAAGGAACTTCCAAGAGGTTGCACATCTGGGCGTCAAGAACACCGCTTCATCCACAACCTGAAGGGATGGTTGAACGTTTGAACAGGACTGTCAAGGAACACTTTTGCAAAGTAGTAGGTGACTATCAAAAAGATTGGGACCAACACATTCCTCTCTTTTTAATGGCATACCGAAGTGCGGTCCACAGCACTACAGGACACACTCTATCGGAAATCTGGTTTGGTACAAACCTTCGGCTGCCTAGTGAAATAAAATCCGTATGTCCTATAAGCTATCAACGAAGTGAAGAAGTTTATGTGGATTATCTTATCTGAAGGAAAAACTCATTGACATTCATGACAGGACAAGGACGAAAATCCAGGTAGCTAGTGACAGAATGAAAACACGCTATGATGATGCAAATGCAACAACGAAGGGATTCCAAGCGGGAGATCTTGTGTGGCTGTATAATCCCCATCGACAAAAGGGACTGTAACCAAAACTTCAACAGAATTGGGAAGGCCCCTACCGTGTTTTAACAAGGATTAACGATGTTCAGCGACCGAATTCAGCGAAGTGTTAGAGGCAAGCAAAAAGTTGTTCACCTTTACCGGCTAAACCGCTACAGTGGAGAAGATGGTGATGGAATTGTTCGGGGCGAACAACCTTAGGAGGAGAGCAATGTAACATGTGCGTCAACCGTGAATTTACAATAGATGTCGCATTTAATAAAGACACACACATAGTTATGAGCAAAGTTACCGAACTATTGAACTTACTAGAAAGCTGCTCTAGAGGGCTCTAAGATCTAGATGGTTCTTTAGACAACTGAAATGCTGAATCATCTATTATGTGTACCTGCTATAAAAGGATGATAAATAAAAAATGATAAATTAATAAAATCACATTAAAAAATCACATTATTGTATATATATATATATATATTTATGTAATAATAGTAGGTACAAATCTATACATATATAGATATATTCATTCATACATATATATGTGAATCATATCATATGTGCACATATGCCTCACTGCTCGTTCTTTGCATCTACTCAGTATTCGTAGTTTTTGTTATTTCCAAGAAAAAAAATTGCGCGAAAAACTGGTAAGGCGTTCGTATTTTCTTGTTTGTAGAACAAAATAATACATAATAAAGAGCATTTAAAAAAAAATTGGTTCATCTACCTGAAAATCGCAAGTTGTTATACAAATTTTCGCAACACAACAAAAAATGCGTTTGCCCTTTTTTTCCGGTCTTCAATTACGGAAAGCAACTGCGCAACGGGATGTTGTCGGAGTAGAAACAAAAGTATGTGTGTAATATATGTGTGTGTGCGTGTTATGGCGAAGCAGAAAAATGTAATGTCTCACTGTTCGTACTGTCTCACTGTTTCAACCTCTCCCCTACTAAATTACATTATTTCGACGGTATATTACAGATTATTAGTAAACTTAGTGAAATAAGTACATTTTATAGTTAATAAATATGTAATTTCTGAACGAAACGTTGCTGTGCTTTGAAGTTGTGAAACCTCTTGTGAAGTTAATCATTTTATAAATATATTTGGCCGGTGGAAACGCTTCTAAATATTCTTCTCTCAAATCATGGTTTTATTTTTGATGGAAACATAGTATCGTCGTACAACTGTCTCACTTCACAAACATTCCACCCGCTTCAAGTGTGGCGTACTCAAATAATTTGTGTGTAATCAGAAGAGTAATCATCGTCTCCTCGCAAGACTATAGAATAATAAATAAATAGAACATCATCTCAGGAGGCTCCACCCACTTTTGCCTACAAACTTTCGAAACTGCAAAGTTTTAACTCTGTAATTCTGTATCTTTACCCGTGCATTTCAAATGGGACCGTCGAACTTTGCTAATCAATACATTCTTACAATTTTGCAATTGTTCCAATTCCAAATTCAAGTTTTTTCTCACTTTGTTTATTTATCTGCTTGACTGCCGATGTGTTAACATCGAAGTATTTTCCTAATTAAGCTAAATGCATAGTGATAGAAAATGAATTCTTGGAAAAGGAATCAAACAGAAGCATTAATAATCAGCCTTATTAGGGAATCCAACGAATGAGTTGCGGAGGGAGTCTTACTCACTTTCGGTTTGCTATTAGCGAATCCGCAAGCCATACGCGGGAATAAATGTCGGTAACGTTGTTCGTAAAATTGGTATTACTGAAAACGAAAGGCATCCGCACCACATCCGCACTCCATACAAATGTTGGAAAAGCAAATCCGCAGTAAAATTTGTGCGGATGAAAGTGATTTTTATGAAAAAAAATTCAAGAAGAAGCAATAACAAATCTTATTTTTTTGAAACAGAAATAAAAATTTTTGGATCGCCGAAACGCATTAAGTTTTTTTTTCAGTATTTCTAGTAATTTATTGACAATGTCCGTTTTCGAAAACGTCATCTGCGTTTTTTTAGGAAGTGCAACTTTGGTGTTGTTTTTTAGCCAAACCGTGGACATCTTCGTAGAAATATTATCCCTACGACCTAGTTTGACATTTCCTCTATCCAACTGCAAATGAACCTTGAAATTCAGTTCAGTGATTGCTGAAACACAGACGGATTAAGATTGGTCCTTAAAATCGATAAAAATGGCTTATTTTGCGGTACAAAAATTATTTTAGTCAAAATAATTATTTTTTGTCCTATTATTTAGAGTTCCGGAAGTACAACTTTCGTGTCGTTTTTTGGCCAAACCGTGGAAATCTGTAACAAAATGTAGTCCCCATGACCAAGTTTGACATTTCTTCTATTCAACAGCATATTTACCTTTTGAATCGGTCCAGTGATTGCTGAAACTGACGGATTAAGATTGGTCGTTTAAATCATTAAAAAAGGTTTAATTTGCGATATTAGATATTTTAGATACTAAAGTATCTTAGATTGCTTTTCTCGTGTGCACTTGAACGCGCACAATGTCAACTTTTGACGTCCACGATAATGCAGTTTCAAAAATGGAAAAGTAGTTCGCGGATCGATGGAAGCTCATTCATCGGATTCAATAATAGAATTTTATGCGAATGCGGATCCACTGCGGATCCAACCGACTCCCGGGGAGTGAAATTTTGCGGATTCAGTAACAGGCATGAATAATTTATGGATGTTATCTCCTTTTATAAAATGCAAAAAATTCGCGTCTTGCAACTGTCTCACTCCACAAAAATTCCACCCGCTTCAAGTGAGGCGTCCTCAATTGAGGACCTGTGTAATCACGAGAGTACTCACCACGCCAAACTCAAATTTCCCAGTCTAAACAGGGTCTACATGGTGTAAATGACTGGCGTCCTCTGACTGAATGTGTAATGGTCGCTTGAAAGCGATCTTTACGCGGTCAGCCATTTGACACAATCTGTAATATAGTGTTTGTAAAAATAAGTCTGTATGCGTGCATTTGTTTGACGAAAAACCAAAACCATTTTGATTTTACCTAATGACTGATTAAGCGACCTTTACATATTCAGTTATTTGACATCAATTTGTAATATAGAGTTTGTAAAAATAAGTCTGTATGCGTGCATTTGTTTGACGAAAAATCAAAACCCTTTTAATTTTGCCTGATATATTTTACAAACACTATTTTACAGATTTATGTCAAATGACTGACCGTGTTTGTAAAAATAATTATGTATTCTTGCATTTGTTTCACGAAACATCAAAACCCTTTTGATTTCGCGGTCAGTCAGTGGACGTCAGTCATCTACACATAATAATTAACCATCAGGCAAAATCAAAAGGGTTTTAATTTTTCGTCAAACAAATGCACGCATACAGCCTTATTTTTACAAACACTATATTACAGATTGATGTCAAAAGACTGAAGGGTCGCTTTATAATATGTATAAGGTCGCTTTCACAGGTCATCCACTTCCAGTTCGTCCGTCCCCTCCCGTAAAAAGAAATTTTTCACCCTGCTTTCCTATCTGTGAATACGTGTGAGTGGTGAGTTTGTTTGACTTATGTCAAAGGAAATATGACAAAATATTATAAAAAATTGTACGCATTCTACGTAAGTAAACAAAAATATTTGTTCTAAAAACGTTAAATAAAACCTTAAATATTGATAATTAATAATTATTTACAAATGTAGCAGTGCAACAGCATGTAAACAAACCCAAAAACAAAAACATTTTTAAGGTGCTGATGTTTAAACGTTCCGAAAAAACATGCATAGCCAGGTCTCAATTTCAAACAACCTGTTTATTTTCTTTAAGAAAAATTCTTTTGTTTTTGATTATTTCTATTGTTAAACTGCTATAAAATGTCTGATATTGGTAAACATTCTTCATGAAATATAATTCTAAATCAATAAAGTGAATATATTACATTTCAGAACTAGACTGCAATCAACCGGATTCAGATGCAATAAGTTCTACGAACTCAAAAACACAACTCCCCAACTTAACAACAAACCAATGGGAACGCATCATGAACATCCTAGCATCACAGCTTATGTCTTTCCGGCGAACCATTCTGTGGAATCGTCGTCAAACTATTGAAAGAATTCATAAACGACAGCGGATACACCGGAATCAATATCTCCATCAAATGATGAGTATTCAGAATGAGTTCCTCATGCAACTACCTAATACTGCCACAAATTCTTTCCTTCAAGAACCAGATTCTCGGTTCTGGGAGGGTGTAGTACCAAGCTACACTAACGAACAATGGTTGGAAACATTTCGAATGACTAAGAAAACGTTTCACTGGATCTGTGATAGATTGGATGTTACAATGCGACCCAATGGTTCATCTGTTCCATTAAAGAATCTAATTAATCTGCAGAAGAGAGTAGCTCTTTCAATATACACTCTAGCAACAGGAGATGACTATCGCGTAGTGGCTGAACTTTTTGGAGTGTCTAGAACCTCAGTGTGCAAATTTATGAAACGCTTCGCCGATTCCATCATCGAAGAAATGAGTTCGTTTCTTCTAGTAATACCTCAGGATGAGTGCTCGAAATCTTACTCTGAACACATAATATTTTTCATTCAATTTTTGTAAGTACTATAATGTTGAAATCAAATGCAATTTATGTTCTGTAAAGTATACATTTTACATGAAAATCGAAGTGAATATTAAAGTTCTTAAGCAAAAAATAAAGTCATAAATATATGCAGTTTCCAACTTTCCAAAAAATGATTTTTGATCAGGCCTTGTATGAACGTATTCCACTGTGCTACGGACGGCTTAAGGAAACCTACTTTTTTAGGGGCTTCTCTATATCATCGTAATGGCATGTTGAATTAAAACCTCGACATTTATTTTCTACCCGAAATAAGTACATATATATATCAAGTTGTATGGTATAGCTATCATAAAACCGTTGTTTAGCCAAAAACTTAAAATGTCATCTTATGTTAATTGTCTAACTTAAGTGCTATACGAAATTTAAAGGAAATCGGGTGAGCCGATATTAATTTATGGCCAAATTTATAAAAACCGTAAACACCAATTCTCCGTTATGTGAGTTTTGAGTCAAAAACCTGAAATGCAGTTGCTCCAAGAGAACTACAAATTCACAAAGTTTCATAAAAATCGTTAGAGCCGTTTTTAAGAAAATTTGGAAAAACTAAAACCGTTATATGGGAGGTCCGTTATAGCCGGGCTAAAACAAAAATTCAAATTCCTCGTTTAGGGAATAATCAAAAAGTGCTAAACACGAAGTTTGAAGAACATCCGTCTAACCGTTTAGGCTGTAGCTCGGTTAACAGACAACCGCACATACGCAAATACGCACATACGCACATACGCACATACGCACATCCGCACAGACAGACCGACCGACGGCATGACGAAACCTTCTTTTTTAGGTTTATATCGTAATGTCAGGTTTGATTAAAACCTTGATTTTTTTTTAACACGAAACCAATACTTAAGGGTAAGTAAAAAATATGTTTAGTGCGAAATTGGAAATCGCTAACCCAAGTCAGGTTGGAACAAAATATTGTTGAGAAACTGGTCCACCCAGAAATTAGACCAACAAGAAATATAGAAGAAGCTTCCAGGTGAACTAACACCTCGTTTTGGCAATTTGAACATTTTTTCAATCTCGAAGCGTTTATTTTACTGGCAAAAATTCTTACCAAAAACATCTAATAATGAAACATAAGCAACACCTCATATACCCACATTATATAATTTTACTTACCTTGACGAATCAAACTTATGACTTCTTAAGTGCAAAGAAAGTGGTCGAATTGTATACGACAATACAATAATAATTCTCAGTGTTGCTCTCATTGGTACCGACCAATATGTATTTTCTGTAGCATTTTCTAGCGTTTTACAAAAAGGCGTAAGCAAGGAAACAAACTTTCTATTAGTGGTTTTTTCTTCAAAAATTCAAAATCGTTCATTGTTGGTAGATGATATAAATTTGTTTAATGGATACATTTTTTGTAAGCACGCTATGATAACTTTAACAAAGCAGAAAGTAAAAGTCAAACAGTAAAACAACTGTGTCCCACCCTTTACGGATCTTCAGGTGTCACGGTAATTGTCATCTTCGTGAAGCCTCTGTAAACTACCATTTCAAGAACTTTGGTGTTCTGAGCTAAAGCATCGTATATATATGAAGAATTATCTACTTTTTTGCCATTGTGAGTGACGATATCGCCGGGATTATTTATACAATTTATTCAGTTGTAACCAAAAGAAGGTTTTACACGTGAGCAGGAGAATTTAAAACCACTTTCCACACTAATACACCATTTTGCACCTCATCTGGAATTTTGCGGCTATGTGCTTTGAACTCATGCAATATATCATCCGTCAGTGTAAGCATCGTAATTCCCATGTATCGTCGAACAGGGAATCCTTGTCGTAAAACACCACCTTTACTCCTGCGCTTAACACTGCGAAGGAGAAACTGCTTAACGTAGTCAATAGGAATGGCAAAACTAATACCAGATGTGACTTTCATACTGTTTACGCCTATGGCTTCTGCGTCTAGATTTACAAGCGGATGTAGTTGAAATTCAAACCACGCAAACCCAATTTCTGAGATGCTCTTTGTGTGTTACTTACAACCCCCGCAGTAACAGTATTACTTAGCGACAGAGGGCTACCAAGGGCAACGACCCATTCACCGGTACGCAACGTTGACGATTCACCTAATTTCATCACTGGAAGATTATTACATTGGATACGGATAGTGGCTAAATCTGATGACGGAGCCACATCTTCTACAACTCCAGGAAATGTGCGGCCATCTGAGAGCCGCACTTGGACAGCCGTGTGTGGCTTGTTTACTACGACACAAGCGTTTGTTAATATCAGACCGTTGGATTCAATTATAAACCCAGATCCATTTGAGGCCGTGACTGGTGTTCCAGTATAATAGTCTATACGGCGTATATCCTTGATTTCGATGTAGACTACGGAGCTCGCACATCCATCCACTACATCGGCAATGATATTATATTGATTACGTCGATCATTAAGTTTAGTCACTGTTTTGGCTTCTACGATGGGCAGAAAATTCTGGAAATCATATTTTCTCTTGATGACTTGGTACCCAATAATTGTTCCAAAGAGGAGTCCAACACTTGGCAGGATAAAAGTCGTGTAATTAGGGTTATGAGTAGAGTTTGTTGAGTTTCTTTTGGGTTTTGTGGAAAATTGACGAAATGAAGTTAATATTTCTGAATTTATGAGGTATCTTCGTCTGGTCCACAGAACAGAAGCAAGGCGGTTACAGCTCCTAGACCAGGGAACTTGCCAGCCTTGTTCAAACCGGGTCCCAATAAACGTATGATTTGTTTGATCAGAGACTCTGATGCCAAAAACGCATCATAGGACTTGGCTAGCTTCTTGACGAGTTTCTTGTTTTTGTTCAGCTTCTTTAAAGCTTCAGCATCCATGCATTTAACATTGTTGACCTTGGCTTCATCACAATGCTGTTGATCACCAAGCACGCACACCTTCATTTTTGGGCGGGGAATGTGCTGGAAATTAAAAGATGAAAAGAATTAGTAAAGATATGCATAAGCTCATTTAAAATGGAATTGTTTAACATGTGAAACTTACGTGCATTCAATTTAATAAACTGTTTTGTAATGATTTTTAAATTGAATTGAATTGAATTGAATTTTATTGAGTCTTTTAGTTTCGAGTTACATTTTTGTCTTATTCTAATGGCCAGTCTTTTCAGCTCTGGTTATTTGTAACCATTAGTTATTTCAGTTGTTAACCATAGATTTTGTATGTGTTTCTATGGTTACCAAGAAAAGGTTAAATTTAACAAGAGCTGAAAAGACTGGTCCTTGCTCGCTTGCTCCTTGTTCGCTTTAGCGAGTACAAAAGTGGCTGTAATGTATGGCCTTCTTTTTCAGTTGCGTATAATGGAAAGCCTCGTGGCGAACAGTTATTATATAAAAGATATATAGTCATACTACTTTTGCTCATAAGTATTATTTTGTCGCTTAAGACGGAAAGTCACAAATGTATTTACAAAATAAACCTATACTAAAAAAAAAAAACGTATATACATTCTTAAAACTATCCCTACAATAGGGCTTTTTAGGTAACAACGATATATCTCTTTCTCGTTCTCACAGAATTGTCAAAAACAGCAGTATGATGAACAGCTGATTTTTTTTTTTATCATTGTTGAAAAATTGATTGAAAACAAAAGCGGGAATTTTAAAGATTTGTGCGCGAAAATTGTGAAAATTGTGAAGTAATTTTAAGAAATAAATATAAACATTGAGAGAATTTGTCTTTCCACATATGAAGAAAAAACTTTTTTTTGTCACTATTTCGGCCACTGTTATATATGTATATACAGATGTATTTGTTGGTTTTGCTAATTAAAATAAATTTTTAAGCCACGGAAATCACAAATTTCACACAAAAAAGAATACCGCATTTAAAAATTATTTCCAAATTGTTTTCTTCAAGATCTTGAGTTTGACAGTTTGAAATCGCGCTTTTTTCAAACTGTCAAACTCAAGATCTTGGAGAAAACAATTTGGAAATAATTTTTAAATGCGGTATTCTTTTTTGTGTGAAATTTGTGATTTCCGTGGCTTAAAAATTTATTTTAATTAGCAAAACCAACAATTTTCACAATTTTCGCGCACAAATCTTTAAAATTACCGCTTTTGTTTTCAATCAATTTTTCAACAATGATAAAAAAAATCAGCTGTTCACCATACTGCTGTTTTTGACAATTCTGTGAGAACGAGAAAGAGATATATCGTTGTTACCTAAAAAGCCCTATACAATACAATAATAATGTACATCTTGTACACACTTTTCTTTTGATATTAGAGCGAGAGCTCAGTATTTTTCTTTAATGCTAAACACATATACTTGAATTTTTAATAATTTTATAAGAACGAGCTTGGGTTTAATGGTTATAATAAGATTTTATAACTTGAATTTGATTTACATAGATGTATTTATAGTTTTATCACTTGAATGAGAGCGAGATATCTCAATAATTTATATATTAATACAAAGCTGTTTATATTTTAAAAAAGATAATTAAAATGCATAGGTACGCGAAGATTATTATTTTTTTTTTTATATGTTGCTGATTCCTTTTGGGGGCGATGACTAGCTTGTTGAGTTTACTGTTGTTGTCTTCAACTGTAGTATCGTCTGTTTTCTTTCACCGTTACCTTGCGGCTACGGTATCGTCTTTGTTATCAAATGGCACATTTAAGTACTCAACGGCAAAATTTTAGCTAGGCGGGAAGCTGTCGTCCTGGCTAACCTTGATTAACTTGGAGCGCTGCATGCACATCACGCCAGTAATGATGTAGCTTCCTGGCTCCATTAAATGTTATATTTTATAACATTTATTTTAATTTGCTATGTCAAGCACACTATTTTGCTGCTTTATAGCAGCCCGATTGCTGGGGGACAAGCCACCCGGAAAAAAAATGTGTTGAATTACATTTTAACTACTTTTGGTTTTACTTTTTAGGTTGGCAGAAAACCAACCGCACACTTTGCGATCCAAAACCGAACACCAATGATTTTTAAATGTTTGTTATTATTTGACAGCTTCTTAACTGCCCACAGTAAAAAAAAAGACTTAAGGGGGTGACTTGTGGTGAAACACTTGCGATGGTGCGTTCACACTATGTGCTAATTTTTATTTTGATTTGTAGTTAGATAAATAAACATCTAAAATAAGTTCAAAAACAATTTCGTGATGTTTAACATCATTTCTTATTACAATCGTAGTTAGAAAAATGATTTTAAGAAGAAAAATGTTTATTTCGAGTTTATTTCCCGCTCCAACGGATGCCAACGGATTATTTTGAAATTTTTATTTGAAAAATTCAACACAATATGGAGCCTTTTTAGTTTTTCACCAATCGGCAGTATTTCATGAATGTAGTGGTAGGCCAAACTTGACAGTCCCATTTGAAATGCAAGGGCGCACGCACACAGAAGTTTAACAGTGCCGATTTGAAAGTTTGTAGGTAAAAGTGGGTGGAGCCTCCTGAGTTGATGTTCTATTTATTTTATTATTCTATGGTCGCTTTATAATATGTATAGATGACTGACGTCCTCTGACTGACCATGTAAAGGTTGCTTTAATGCACAGTACACATATTAAAGGTAATATACTCCGAGTTTCCATTTTTGTTCAAGTTCGCGCATGTGTCAAAAATGGAGACCCGCTGTCACTGGGAATGCGCTGTTACTAAAGTAAATTGACATTTCAGCCATAACATATGTAATTTTTTATTATAAGGAAATTACTTTCTAGGTATTTATTTATGTTTTCAAAATAAAATACACTAATAATTAAATAAAGAAATACAAAATGATACCGGTAATATCAAGGCAGCTCTTAAGACCTCCCTGAGCTTTGGGAGTGGGGGAGAATGTTGTAAGTTTATTTAATTTATTCCCACGGACAAATAAAAAAATATTTAAGGCTTTTTTTTATTATAGCATTATTTGCATTTCCATGCTGCACGGGTTGGTCCAAATGCAAATGAAATCAATTCAGAATTTGAACATCCTGTCGAGGAATTAGAGCATTGGCAACATAAACTTGTCAAGAGTATCGCAACGAAAGCGGTTAATGAAATCAAAGCGAAATCAATGTCATATCGTCATGATAAATGGCAATCATTGTCAGATAATATATCACGGGAGCCTTTTATGTTGTCGACTAGTGCTGGAGAAATGTTTCAGGTAAGTTCTTCAGAATCAGCAAATTATAAATTTTAACGGCTTCTTTTACTAGGTAATGATAACAACACTTCACAACTTGGAAAAAGACCTCTCGAGCAACCTATTTAACCTCGACCTTCGTTTAATTGCCAAGCAAATGGACGATTACTTTCTCGACAGTATGGTAATGAATATAAAATTCTCCTCTGCCGAAGCTGCCCAGTTCAATTACGATATGACAAGAAATCTATTCGCTCTGTTTGGACAATACTCAAGGCGACCAGATATTTTGTTTAAAAAGTAAGAGTTCCCTTGATTGTTTAGAAAATATTTTATTCTCTTTTTATCTTGCAGAATTCATGATATTTGTAAATTACTAACTATTTCTCGAGGATCAGCGATGCTTCTTCTGGAAACTTTGAAAGCAGACGACTATCCTTTTGTGGAAAAGGAAAAAGCATTGAAAGAACTTGGAATTATACATTTTAATGCCAGCACTACTGTTGATGTTATTGAAAGGAGAACAGATATTCGATTGTTGTAGGTAGAGGATGGGAGTTTTATCATGTTAAATAAAAGTTTGATATAAGATGTAACGGAACAAGTTTTATTTGATGTTTCTTTTGATGCGTATTGTTGACAAAAACAAGGATCTATGGTGAAATAATTAGTCTAATCAAATAAGATAAAGAAAAACAGCAACTAGGTGCCTTTCCGCAATTTCTCTCCAACAGTAAACTCTGTCATTCCTTTACCGGAGACGCCACGTACCAATGCCGCGTCCTTCAACATTTTTGGGAGAAGCAAATATACTTTTTACCTTCATGCCAGGTTTCTTTGAGTTTTTCGTAGGGAATTTAAGCCACTTGTACTTGTCGTGCTCTCGCTCTTCTTTAAGCTTTTGAAGCGTTGTTGTTTTTTTGTTTTCGTTTCTTGAGGTATTCTTTTTGATTCGGTCGATGTCGCCTATAAAGTGCTTGTCAAAACTAAAACTTATTTAATATTTGAAATACTCACTTTGTTGTTGTCGAACGATTTTGATATGCCTCGAATTTGACACTAACTTCGCCTTCGACACCATCTTCAGTCCACTTCCTATCCCCTGGAGCAAGAACATCGGTACTTCTGAAAATAAAATAATACAAATTATTGTTTTCTGATACGTTTCTATTTCTCTGCTCACTTTGGCAACTACGAAGGCGTTCTGTACCATTAAGGAGTACATTAGCTGCTTGACTAAGTGCTTTCTTGAGAGCGTAAACTTGTATGATAGGTTTCGTGTCCTCAGGTTCTTCTGGAACGGGATCCAGTACAAGGTAGCGCTTGTCTTTTGCTATCGAAATAACATCAGACAACACACATATTTCGGTTAGATCATCTTTGAGTTTGTTGCGTACAGAGTCCCATGGCCAAAGACTTGGCTAAAACTGCGAAGGATCATTAACATCTTCGTCAAAAGATTTTTCTTCTTTTCTCAGATCGTCTAGGGATGTTGATGATGACATTTGGGTTGTAGAGTTTTTATAAGTAGAGTCGAATCTAGGGTCACCAAATGTTTTTTTTTCCATATGTCATTCGATTTTTGACAACCTGCGCAATATATTACCTTTGATATGTGTACTGTGGCTTTAATGTGCAATGGCGCTACAGTGTAAATACTTTCCTAGACACACTCATTATTTTCGAAGCCTGAACTCATTCAATTCAATTTCACTGTTTAGAAATTAGTTTAGAATTTACTTTTCATTATTTGACAGACAATAGGGCTTTTTAGGTAACCACGATATATCTCTTTCTCGTTCTCACAGAATTGTCAAAAACAGCAGTATGATGAACAGCTGATTTTTGTTTTATCATTGTTGAAAAATTGATTGAAAACAAAAGCGGGAATTTTAAAGATTTGTGCGCGAAAATTGTGAAAATTGTTGGTTTTGCTAATTAAAATAAATTTTTAAGCCACGGAAATCACAAATTTCACACAAAAAAGAATACCGCATTTAAAAATTATTTCCAAATTGTTTTCTTCAAGATAGGGAGTTTTACCATCTTGTCAAAGCTCACACTATGGAGAAGACAGATTGAAATATGTATCACGCTTTTTTCAAACTGTCAAACTCAAGATCTTGGAGAAAACAATTTGGAAATAATTTGTAAATGCGGTATTCTTTTTTGTGTGAAATTTGTGATTTCCGTGGCTTAAAAATTTATTTTAATTAGCAAAACCAACAATTTTCACAATTTTCGCGCACAAATCTTTAAAATTCCCGCTTTTGTTTTCAATCAATTTTTCAACAATGATAAAACAAAAATCAGCTGTTCACCATACTGCTGTTTTTGACAATTCTGTGAGAACGAGAAAGAGATATACGTTGTTACCTAAAAAGCCCTAT
Source organism: Baccha elongata (assembly GCA_951217065.1). Lineage (NCBI taxonomy): Eukaryota > Metazoa > Arthropoda > Insecta > Diptera > Syrphidae > Baccha > Baccha elongata. The sequence continues at coordinate 65,209,676 of OX578274.1, forward strand.
CTTGAGTTTGACAGTTTGAAAAAAGCGCGATAGGGCTTTTTAGGTAACAACGATATATCTCTTTCTCGTTCTCACAGAATTGTCAAAAACAGCAGTATGGTGAACAGCTGATTTTTTTTTTATCATTGTTGAAAAATTGATTGAAAACAAAAGCGGGAATTTTAAAGATTTGTTCGCGAAAATTGTGAAAATTGTTGGTTTTGCTAATTAAAATAAATTTTTAAGCCACGGAAATCACAAATTTCACACAAAACAGAATACCGCATTTAAAAATTATTCCCAAATTGTTTTCTCCAAGATCTTGAGTTTGACAGTTTGAAAAAAGCGCGATACATATTTCAATCTGTCTTCACCATAGTGTGAGCTTTGACAAGATGGTAAAACTCCCTATACATATTTCAATCTGTCTTCGTCATAGTGTGAGCTTTGACAAGATGGTAAAACTCCCTATAGACTTTTATAAACAGAAAAAAAATTGATAGCGACATAATTGCCGAAAAAATGGAATTATTAAAAAAATGTATCATCTCCATTCTTCTTCTTATTTCTGCTGCAAGAGACAATGCAAGCGTTGATGTAAGACATTATTTTGTCATCTACTTAACTCTTAACATTTTCATTATACCAATTGTATTGTAGCTCCCCGAAAAGTATGTCAAATCAGTGCAATCTTCCTCACACTCCAACAACTGGGCGGTTCTTGTAGATGCATCTCGATTTTGGTTCAATTACCGTCATGTAGCAAATGTGCTCTCAATATATCGATCTGTTAAACGATTGGGCATTCCAGATAGTCAAATTATTCTTATGATTGCTGATGACATGGCCTGCAATCCAAGAAATCCACGTCCTGGTCATGTTTATAATAATGCCAATCAACACATCAATGTATATGGTGATGATGTTGAAGTTGATTATCGAGGATATGAAGTTACCGTAGAAAACTTTGTTCGATTATTAACTGGTCGTACACAAAACAACACTGCCCGATCGAAAAAACTCCTCACAGACCCGGGAAGCAACGTTCTAATCTATCTAACCGGCCACGGTGGAGATGGTTTTCTGAAATTTCAAGATTCTGAAGAAATCACAAGCCAGGAATTGGCTGATGCTGTTGAACAAATGTGGCAAAAGGAAAGGTAAATTGTGAATTTTTTTTTAAGGCTAATAATTTCAAATAAGCATGGTTTTTAGAAATATGTATGTTAGTTTTGATGCATAGTTCACAAGTCGTAGTTCAGAGCTTTCCATTTTCATTTTAGGTACAATGAACTCTTATTTATGGTTGACACCTGCCAGGCAGCTTCACTCTATGAAAAATTCCAATCACCTAATGTACTAGCCATAGCCAGCAGCTTAGTGGGCGAGGACTCATTATCGGTAAATATTTTTTTAATAAAATATCAAACAGTGTTGCCATATCTTTGTTATGTCCAGCATCATGTGGACCCATCTATTGGCGTCTACATGATAGATAGATACACCTTTTACGCACTTGAATTTTTAGAAAAAGTCCAACCAAACAGCGACCGAACTATGGGAGAGTTTGTAAGTTTATAAAAGCCATATTAATTTTTCTGATGACACAATTCTATTCATACAGCTACAAGTTTGTCCCAAACGTGTGTGTATTTCAACTGTGAGCGTACGCAAAGATCTTTACAACCGGGATCCTAATAAAGTTGCGATAACGGATTTCTTTGGATCCATACGCCCCACAGAGATATCCACTGGAAGAATAAATATAACACTCGCAGATGAAGAGTAAGTTCGAATAAATTAAATACCTTACCGGTTGTTTTGAATAATCTTTTTATTATAGAGATTTCTTCGAACATCCTGTAGAGGAAATACATATTGCTGCTCAAATTAACTACGGGTTTGACCCACAATTTCCAACATATTTGTTTGCTGGAAAATAGACCAAAGATTTAAAAGATGTGTAGTAGTGTATTAATTGTTTTTAAATTTATTTTCCAGATTTTGTATAGATCTCCATTTTTAAAAAATACACAATTCAAAAAAAGTTGTGTTTTCAATTTTCCGATGAATTCAGTTACGAAAATTGGATGAATTTCTTCTTAAGCATTCCAAAAAGTACCGGAAGCGAGCATAAGAAATTGCAAAATTTTCAACTGTTCTTCTCTTGTAGGGAAAAGTTAAATATCATACTCATGGGCTTTTATCCTACAAATATTATAAATGTAAATGCAATGAAATTGGTTACTGGATTGACACATAAGTTATTTTTTATTCCGGAAAAGCATTGTTCCTGTGGGAGAGGTTTAAATGTTAAATGTTTAATGACTGGAGTTTTTGTTGTTGTTCGTCTGGAGTGTAATTGATAATAATTTACTTGATATAAAGATATAAATAAATAGAAAGTCGATTGGTGGGGCACTGGTATAAAACAAAGGGTTCTTGTGAGAGTATATAGTACTTTGAATAATTATATACTTGCCTGTTTATTTAATACCTTTGTTGCATACGGATGATGTCTTAACAAGGTGATTCACCTAAGGTGTGCCAAAAAGAAGCGATTAGGTAGAATTGAGACAGGAAAAAAATCGTATGGGAGAGGGGGTCTATCTCTCACTGTTTAGGCGGGAGGGACAATTTCCTAAAAAATTGACTTAAATCAGAGCAAACAATTATTAAAAAACAATGGTTCAACCGACAATGCCATATTATACCTTTTTGAAAAGCCAGAAGTCTATTCGCTTTCATTCTTTTTAAATAAAATTTATTTAGTTTACTGTTTTTGAAAAATCAATTTTCAAACACAAAAATTTGAAAAATAAAAATGTCAACTATTTTTTTTTTATTTTATGTAATTAAATAAAATTTTTGTTTTTCAAATTCAATTCAGTTATAAGTACATATATAGTCAAAAACCGAAAACCGCATGCTAAAATCTAGTAGATTCTGAGAAAATCGAAAATAACAAATATGTATTTGATATTTTCGATTTTCTCAGAATCTACAAGACATTTTAGTATGCGGCTTTCTGTTTTTGAGTTAAGACTAATAACAGCATTGAATTTTAAAAACAAAAATTATACTTAATTACATAAAATTAACAAAAAAATAGTTTAATTTTTTTGTTTTCAATTTTGTTTGTTTTAATTTTGAGCTTGAAAATATACGGTATAATATGATATTGTAGGTTGAACCATTTGTTTTAAATATTTTTTTTTTCTGATTTAAGTCTCCCGCCTCAACGGGGGAGATAGACCTCAATTTAACCTACTCGCTCTATCTGTTTGGTGAAATTATTGTCCAGCCCTGCAGTTAAACTGTGATCTTTTAATTTTGATTCGGGTTAATTCAAAATCATCAACTATTTGTGATTGGATATCAATGCTTATTGTTTGCGGTAAAAAACACGATTGAAGTGTTGCCAATTATTTGCATTTGTAAATGTTTTAATATTGTTTAGGCATCTTTATTGCATTGATGCGTTTATGAATTTACCCTTTCCTTCCAACTATGCCCCTGGGCTTCTTTGAAACATCAGTGGAATATCAATTGCTTTGTAAATAGATTGTCTCTCGTTTTTGTTGGGCTATGTGTTTTGCTATTAAAACCGGCAAAGTTCTCAAACATAGAACATCTCGCTGTCTATATCCGAGTTAAGTTTTAAAACAACACACTGCAGGTGCACTTAGGTATCAAAACACCCGGTCTTGCACCGAGATCTGCATTTCTACCTACCTACCACTTGTTACTGACACTATTTAAAAAAAATACATTTCTATTGAATACACTACACACAAATACTATATTTGTAACAAATCGATAACAAATAGTTACTTTAACAAAGTTGAAAGAGGCGGAATAGATCCACATCAAGTCAAAGGAATTATTACCCGACTCCACAATGTAATGAACGGCGTTCTTGGTGAAAGATCATATTTCTTTTCAGGCTTATATGAACAGGACGGGGGGATGTCATAAGGTCCGCGGACATAATGTCTATGGACATTATGGCTGCTTCAAATAGACACAATGTCCATGGACAATATGACCGATTATGAAATAGTCATAAGGCCCATGGACACAATGTCTATATTAAAATTTTCGCGTTTAGTCCAGTAACCTAAGTACTAAAAAAGGGTCAAACCTGTCACAAATTAATAACAAGTTGGGGCCACTTTTAAAAATCTTCTTTTGGTAAGTAAAAATAGTGAAATAAAGTCTACCGCGTATTTTTGCAACCATAAAAAGTTTTTAACAAATTACGAAAATAAAGTTTTTTTTTAAATGTTTAAAAAAAAAAAAAATTTAAATTTGCAACAAAAAATCTATGACTTGGTACTTCGGACGTACCGTTAAGTAGTTATGGACGTTTTTCATGATTACAACTTTTTTAAATTGTTAAAAATTAAATATTTTTTTTCGTGCACTTAAAATTTTGTAAAAAAATTAATGTCCATCGAAAGATCATTTCGAAAAATCAGATTTTATGAACCTAAATTGTTCAAACTATGATTTTTAAATCAGTAAAATATTGTTTTTTTGCGGTAGCATCTACCTAAACGTCCGTGCGTACGGATCACATTTTAAATAGAAAATTTAATTTCCAACAAAAAATATTAATTCAATTTTATTTTACATTAGGAGTAGCTAGCAACATCGTTTGAACTTTTTATTCTCTTACCTAGGTCTTACCGCTTAGAGCCAAGGGAGTGAGCTATTGTCAAGTACCTACAATACTCTTCTTTTTGTGTTTCTTTTTGCACTAACAACAATTTGTTTAAACTCAAATATAAACTATCTATTTATTATTGGTGCTGATTGAAGTAACAAAGCTAATTTGAAGAATTATCGTAAGTAAAAAGTTTAATTTAACCTACTCGCTCTATCTGTTTGGTGAAATTATTGTCCAGCCCTGCAGTTAAACTGTGATCTTTTAATTTTGATTCGGGTTAATTCAAAATCATCAACTATTTGTGATTGGATATCAATGCTTATTGTTTGCGGTAAAAAACACGATTGAAGTGTTGCCAATTATTTGCATTTGTAAATGTTTTAATATTGTTTAGGCATCTTTATTGCATTGATGCGTTTATGAATTTACCCTTTCCTTCCAACTATGCCCCTGGGCTTCTTTAAAACATCAGTGGAATATCAATTGCTTTGTAAATAGATTGTCTCTCGTTTTTGTTGGGCTATGTGTTTTGCTATTAAAACCGGCAAAGTTCTCAAACATAGAACATCTCGCTGTCTATATCCGAGTTAAGTTTTAAAACAACACACTGCAGGTGCACTTAGGTATCAAAACACCCGGTCTTGCACCGAGATCTGCATTTCTACCTACCTACCACTTGTTACTGACACTATTTAAAAAAAATACATTTCTATTGAATACACTACACACAAATACTATATTTGTAACAAATCGATAACAAATAGTTACTTTAACAAAGTTGAAAGAGGCGGAATAGATCCACATCAAGTCAAAGGAATTATTACCCGACTCCACAATGTAATGAACGGCGTTCTTGGTGAAAGATCATATTTCTTTTCAGGCTTATATGAACAGGACGGGGGGATGTCATAAGGTCCGCGGACATAATGTCTATGGACATTATGGCTGCTTCAAATAGACACAATGTCCATGGACAATATGACCGATTATGAAATAGTCATAAGGCCCATGGACACAATGTCTATATTAAAATTTTCGCGTTTAGTCCAGTCACCTAAGTACTAAAAAAGGGTCAAACCTGTCACAAATTAATAACAAGTTGGGGCCACTTTTAAAAATCTTCTTTTGGTAAGTAAAAATAGTGAAATAAAGTCTACCGCGTATTTTTGCAACCATAAAAAGTTTTTAACAAATTACGAAAATAAAGTTTTTTTTTAAATGTTTAAAAAAAAAAAAATTTAAATTTGCAACAAAAAATCAATGACTTGGTACTTCGGACGTACCGTTAAGTAGTTATGGACGTTTTTCATGATTACAACTTTTTTAAATTGTTAAAAATTAAATATTTTTTTTCGTGCACTTAAAATTTTGTAAAAAAATTAATGTCCATCGAAAGATCATTTTGAAAAATCAGATTTTATGAACCTAAATTGTTCAAACTATGATTTTTAAATCAGTAAAATATTGTTTTTTTGCGGTAGCATCTACCTAAACGTCCGTGCGTACGGATCACATTTTGAATAGAAAATTTAATTTCCAACAAAAAATATTAATTCAATTTTATTTTACATTAGGAGTAGCTAGCAACATCGTTTGAACTTTTTATTCTCTTACCTAGGTCTTACCGCTTAGAGCCAAGGGAGTGAACTATTGTCAAGTACCTACAATACTCTTCTTTTTGTGTTTCTTTTTGCACTAACAACAATTTGTTTCAACTCAAATATAAACTATCTATTTATTATTGGTGCTGATTGAAGTAACAAAGCTAATTTGAAGAATTATCGTAAGTAAAAAGTACACTTTTTTAAATTTAACATGAATGCACGCGATGACTGCGAATATGAAAAGGATTAACATTTTGTTTAATCATTCATGGCATTTTATTTGTTTTGTATCTCTGCCTTTTCAAGGCGTTGTTAACTACCATCTGAATTCCCCATTTGGTATCTTCTAAGGCATTTTGATCTTCAATGGCATCCAATTCAGCGCTTATAAATGTGGCCAAAGCATTATTTTTGGGATTTTTTTTTGCATTGATTTTTTTAGTAAGCGCTTCCAGAATGTGGGTTGTCGTTTCTAAGAGATTATTTCTTAAATCGTCATCTACACCATCAGTGCTGCAGTCTATATTATCTTCTAACAACTGCCGATAAAAGAATATGAGTGCTTATTTATATTCACCGAAAGACCCAAACTCACCGTATTATGCCATTGTTTTGAATCGAGTTCGCAGATATTTTGTCCTATATTTAAATTAGAAGTACTTCCATACATTTGTTCTTCTTCCGCAAGATTTCGGGTCGATTCTAAAAACGATCAAATTATTATTGCTAATTTTGAAATTGTATGGATATATGGAATTTTAATATTTTTACGGTTTTCGATTCCATTTAATGGCATTTCAATGTCGAAGAACTTCAAATAATCATAGCACCAGAGTTTTGGTGTGTATAATTCGTTGTTCTGCTTTGATACATTATTCTTGTTCAGCTCCTTAAGGAATTGTTGTCTAAGCTTTCTTATTTTTTGTTTCACATCATTGGGCGTTGTTTTTGGACGAACTTTTCTTAAACGAGCAGTTATCAAGAGAAGCGTTCTATCACGTACAGCCCGGTTTAAAAAACCTTTGTTGCGTTTATCATACAAGTTAGGACATTTTTTGTACAGTTTAATAAGTAATATAGTTTGTTTACGATTCCAAGATGTCATAATAATTTGGTAGGATCAGGAAGCGCCTAATCTCGTATAAGAATATAAACTTCCGTAGATAAGCCTCCAAACCACAACATACAATATCAGTTTTGCTATTTGTAGTTTATTTCTGTCATGAGGGCAGAAAGATGACAAACTAGAATTCGAAGAGAATAGTGCCAAAATCAACAAGGATTTATATTTTATTTATTTTTAATTTCCTCAAGTCAGTTTAGTTCACGAAAATCTACCAAGTGGAATTCTGTGGATGCGTTCAACAAATTTGATGTTGTTGTCAATAGGGCTTTTTAGGTAACAACGATATATCCCTTTCTCGTTCTCACAGAATTGTCAAAAACAGCAGTATGGTGAACAGCTGATTTTTTTTTATCATTGTTGAAAAATTGATTGAAAACAAAAGCGGGAATTTTAAAGATTTGTGCGCGAAAATTGTGAAAATTGTTGGTTTTGCTAATTAAAATAAATTTTTAAGCCACGGAAATCACAAATTTCACACAAAAAAGAATACCGCATTTAAAAATTATTTCCAAATTGTTTTCTCCAAGATCTTGAGTTTGACAGTTTGAAAAAAGCGCGATACATATTTCAATCTGTCTTCACCATAGTGTGAGCTTTGACAAGATGGTAAAACTCCCTATAGGGCTTTTTAGGTAACAACGATATATCTCTTTTTCGTTCTCACAGAATTGTCAAAAACAGCAGTATGACCAACAGCTGATTTTTTTTTATCATTGTTGAAAAATTGATTGAAAACAAAAGCGGGAATTTTAAAGATTTGCGCGAAAATTGTGAAAATTGTTGGTTTTGCTAATTAAAATAAATTTTTAAGCCACGGAAATCACAAATTTCACACAAAAAAGAATACCGCATTTAAAAATTATTTCCAAATTGTTTTCTTCAAGATCTTGAGTTTGACAGTTTGAAAAAAGCGCGATACATATTTCAATCTGTCTTCATCATAGTGTGAGCTTTGACAAGATGGTAAAAGTCCCTATATGTTGAAATGTCAACTACAGAGAGCGATTGCTTGCGTTCGCGTGGACAACTATTGTGGTTCACATACTTTACTGTTGTAATTCCATGTTAAAACACAACTGATAGACCATGCGGCGGGGAAATAACTGAAAGTATCTTAAAATTTTTAGTCACAGAGGAGCTAATTAGATAATCTTTGTTTTTAGTATACTCACCAAAGATTAAAAATTCTTAATCTTCTTTTTCGTTCGCAAACTCATACGCATTGACGTACTAGATATGGACCGCCAGTCGGTTGAAATTTTCATACAAAACGCCAAGAAAAGTTGCTAAAAACAGTCTAACAACGCCGTCATCTTTTAGTGTTAAATACGTATACTAATTTCGTCATTAGAATTTAAAGGAAAACGATAATAAATTCATCTGTACGTAACTCATGGCATAAGGAGTGGATGTGTTTTGTAAAATAAAAGTAGTTATAACTATAATAATTTCCACCAAAATATTTCAATAGTAAATAATTAATTAAAGAAATCATATCACTGCTACGCAGATTCCCTGCTAGTAGTTTATGGCACCCCTAGTTATGTTGGAACACGCATGAAGTTGGCTACTGGCGGTCCATACCTAATACGTCAATGCTCATACGATACAGAAGTATCCAGATAGCTCTTTTGGTGTGCACCCGAACGTGCGCATTGATGAGGGAAGGTATGAAAAAGAATTAAAGGAACGGGTGTTGTGCACACGTATAGTGGTACATGAGAAGGTGGCGAGTTAGCTCGCACCGCTGCTGTCTAATGCATATAAAAAAAAACAACACACTAAAATAATGGTGCCGCATTTTTTCTGCAGAACATCTCTTCCTGTAATTCTTCTTCTTTGATTATGGTACACTACACATTATATCTGACTAAGCACAATGGCATGTTACGTAGAAACAAACAAAAAAAGATTTCCTTAGAAAAAAGTGGTATTTGTTATTTTCGATTTTCTCAGAATCTACAAGACATTTTAGTATGCGGTTTTCTGTTTTTGACTTAAGACTAATAACAGCATTGAATTTTATTGTTGTTATATTGTACTATTCGTACTGTAGAATGTCAGTTTTTCTTACTGACCATTCTGTTAATTTTCATTGCTGGCGTTCGCGTGCACAACTATTGTGGTTCGCATACTTTACTGATGTTGTAATTCCATGTTAAAACACAACTGATCGACCATATAGCTGCGGCGGGGAAATAAATCTGAAAGTATCCTAAAATTTTCAGTATACTCACGAAGCCACAGGGGAGGATTGGCAAACAGCTGACTACGAATATGTGTTTGTGTGTCTTTTGACACCTATCCGGTTTTGGTCGTTCGCAAACTCATACGATACAGGCGTATCCAGATAGCTCTTTTGGTGTGCACCCGAACGTGCGCATTAAATGTTTTTGAACAACAACAACAACTTAAAGGCGCTACCACCAATTTTTAAACGAATTTTATTTACTCGTTTTTACGAATTTTATTATTAATTTTTTTTATCTTTGGCTGGAGATATAGCTATTTCAAGGAGTGCCAATTCCTTTCATCAGTCTCCTTTATTGGTATCGAGCTTTAATCCAATTTTATCATGAAAAACTTTTTCACATGCACATCATGAGATTCGAACCCACGCTCATTTTAAAAACAAAAATCATACTTAATTACATAAAATTAAAAAAAAAATAGTTAAACAAATTTTTTTTTTTCAAAATTTTGAAAAATAAAGAGAATAGATTCCTGGCTATTTAAAAAAGGTATAATATGACATTGAAGGTTGAACCATTTTTTTTTATATTTTTTTTCTGATTTAAGTCAATTTTTTAGAAAATTGCCCCTACCGCATAAACGGGGGAAGATAGCCCCCTTTCTTGCCTTTTAGACCTCGCTGAATTCGGTAAACCACATCATTGATCCTTGTAACAACACGGTAAGGTTCTTCCCAGTTTTGTTGAAGTTTTGGTGACAGTACCTTTTGTCGATGAGGATTATACAGCCACACTAAATCTCCCTCATGGAAAGGTTTCGTTGTGGCGTTTGCATCATAGCGTGTTTTCATTCGGTCACTAGCTAGCTTTATTTTAGTTCTTGTCCTGTCATGGATGTCAGTCAGTTTTTCCTTTAGGCAATCCACGTATTCCTCTTCATTTCGTTTTTCGCCCGTTGGACATCCGAATTTAATTTCGCTAGGCAACCGGATATTTGTACCGAATACAATTTCTGATGGAGTGTGACCAGTTGTGCTGTGCACCGCATTTCGGTATTCCATTAAAAATAGAGTGTTGGTCCCAGTCCCGTTGGAATTCGCCTAATACTTTGGAAAGAAGTTCTTTGAGAGTTCTGTTGAAACGTTCAACCATTCCGTCAGACTACGGATGAAGTGGTGTTGTTCTCGTCTTCTTGATGCCAAGGAGCGAACAGACCTCTTGAAAGATTTTGGATTTGAAGTTCCTTCCTTGGTCAGAATGGAGTTCCATAGGAACACCGAACCTGCGTACCCAATTGTACACAATCTGATCCACAACTGTCTTCGCTTCTTGGTTTGGAATGGCAAACGCCTCAGGCCACTTTTTGAAGTAATCCATGACAACAAGAATGCATCGGTTTGCACTGTTAGACTCAGGAAATGGACCTGCAATATCGATGGCAATTCTTCCAAAACGTGCTCCAACGTTGTTCTGTTGCATCCATTGACGTATTAGGTATGGACCGCCAGTAGCCAACTTCACGCGTGTTCCAACATAACTAGGGGCGCCATCAACTACTAGCAGGGAATCTGCGTAGCAGTTATATGATTTCTTTAATTAATTATTTACTGATGGCGTTTTTAGGCTGTTTTTAGCTGGAACAACTTTTCTTGGCTGTTTGTATGAAAACTTCAACCGACTGGCGGTCCATATCTAGTACGTCAATGGTTGCATCTTACTCTGTAGTTTTCTGCCTGGTCCCATTGGTGGCTGTACAAGTGACGCATTTTCTGCAGCATTTTTCCACATCGTCTTTTGTATGCAGCCAGTAGAAACGTTCTCAAATTTTCTCCAGAGTTTTGTTGATACCCAAATGGCCTCCAGAAGATCCATCATGCATCTCACGTAGAATGTCATTAACCTTTGTCCGGGCCACAACAAGCTGCATCACATAGGTTTTGCCATCTGGGGATTCCCATCTTCGTTTGAGCAAACCTTTCTGCACATGAAGGGAATTCCATTGTGCCCAATAGGCTTTGAGGGTCAAGATATCTTCTATCAGAAATGTCTCCCCATTTTGGTTTCTCTTCATGTTCTTTCCATGCAAGAATGGGTTCGATGTCCAAATCTTCTTGCTGAGCATTCCTGATTTCCTCTTTACTCCAGCTGCCAATTTGTTCAACTCTTGTTAGTTGTATGGCAATAGATTCCTTTTCTTCCTGGCGAGTGCAATGCTTGCAGTCTTGGTTACATGGCCGACGAGATAGGGCATCTACATTCGAGTGTAGTTTTCCTTTTCGATGTTGGATTTCATAGTCATATGTCTGAAGTTTTTTTTTTTTTTTTTTTTATAATAGGCGCGCACTAAAGGGATTAGTCTACCCTTAATATGGTGAACACAGTACGAGCATTAGGAAAAAAGGGAGGGGTTTGAAAGGAGATGCCGATGAACATTAGTTTTGAAGTTCTGAGTTTTGAAATTCGATGGAAAAACAGAGGCGGGTAATGCGTTCCACATTCGTGTAGTGCGGCTGAAGAAAGAATCTCTGTATTTAACAGTACGTCCGAAATTGGACTCTAGGGTAAACTGATGAGCATTCCTTGAAGCACTAGTATTACGGTTGAAATGTTTGAGGGGAGGAATGCAGCTGGCTATTTCTTCTGAGCATTGCTTATAAAAATAACGATAGAACAACGTGAGACATGATACGTTTCGACGGTGCTCGAGAGACGTAATTGTATCAGTTATTGACCTATCACCTATCATTTTTATAGCTCTATTTTGTATTCTATCCAAGAAACTCAACGACGTTTTTGGAGCACCTGCCCAGATGTGGGAGTTATATTCGAGCTTTGGACGAATATATGCCTTATAAATAATGGCTAGATCAGACGGGGAGAAAAATTTCTTGCATCTTCGGAGGAAACCTAAACATTTCGCAGCAGATTTAGCGGTGTCAAATATGTGTTCATTCCACAGAAGGTGGTTTGTAATGCACATACCGAGAACTGAAAGCTGTTCGGTTTCCTCGATGCAAGTACCACTCATCCCAACTAACAATTTTACTTGTGTAAGGTCCAATTTCAAAAAATTAGTAAGCTATTATTTCTTTAGTGTTGTCATAGGGCTTATTTAAAGATGTTAACTGTTTTTTATTGAATTTTTTAAATAATAGCTTCCTTAAAGCATTTGGCAGAAAATACTCGCAAGCCATACGGAGGGACGATACAATCGCTTTTCATAAGGTCGCTGTAAGGTTTGTCAAAGTTAGTCAGACAAAATCTAAATGTAAAGGCTTGTATAAAGCTTTATACTCGAAATCAATGAAAAGGCTTGTTAACCGAAGCAATTCGAACAGTCAAAATAATTTCTTCCAAATTAAAAACGTGTGATTTAGAATTTTATTTATTCAAGTCCATCATTGTTTTATTAAATGTAACTATTAGTTATATACAATAATACATTTTAAAACGTTTTATATTAAGATAATGATGATACGTCGAATTTATTATATATAAATTTACGATAACCCATATAACTTCTATAGAGTTATCACAAGACTTTTTTAAGGTTGCTAAACAGTCATTGTCACATTCCCCGCGCCAGGTAGTAGTTTTTTTTATATTGGTTTTAGGTTTCGTCAAAATGTCATGTGTACAGACACGTTTAGTTTTCACGATTTACTAAATTTTAATATTAAAAGATACACAATAACACAATAACACAACACTTTATTTTGCACAAAATTTTCTAACGATAGCTATTGTTCGCGTAAAAGTACATAGATACACGTTGAAATGTGCCTACATTGATTTGTTTCTTAATAAAAGCTATTGCTCACATAAACAAAGTATCTCATCTCTTAGTATTAATAACAAACTAAAGAAAACTATAGTTCCCTTAAGAAAGCTATTGCTCGCGTACATAATTATACCACATGGAAAATATGACAGGTGGTTTGTTTTGTTAATGACAGCTATAGCTCACATAAGAAAAGTATCTCTTCTTTTAGAATTTTAACAACAAACTAAAGAAAACTATAATTCCCTTAAGAAAGCTATTGCAATACCACTTGGAAAATATGACACTTGGTGTGTTTGTTATAGCTCACATAAAAAAATTATCTCTTCGCTTAGTTGTTGATGACAAACTAAAGAAAACTAATTTCCTTATGAACACAACTGCTAATAATAATATTATCAAAGGGATATTTTGCGCCAAATAGGCTTTCTGATGACAGCTGTTGCTCGCATAAGAAATTATTATTATTATATTTTACCAAGAGGCAGTTAATATAATAATTATAAATTAAAAAAAACCTACATGGTATCAACTGGTTAAAATTCGATCTTCGTTTTGTATACATAAAATTGGCCTGGTGGATGAATGTTTGACTGGTCAGTCGATCTTCAACTGTGAAAGAGTGCGGACGTGTTGACGACTTTCACAGTGTATAAAATAATTTCGGTGTGTTCAAATTGAATTAAATTCACTTACACTTTAAGTGCACTCATTGCACAATTTTTACTGGCAATTTGCCAAGAACATTTAAAAGGCAAGTTAGCCTAGAGGGTAGCGTGGCCGACGACAGACTGGAAGGGCGTGGGTTCGAGCCCCACCCTGGTCAGGGCTTTTTTTTAAATAAGTTTTGGGAAAAAGTCAACAAAAACAGAGAGCAGAAAGAACAGCAAATGATAAAATCAAAGGGGACATCGGAAGATGATCCCCCAACAACAAGTCAAGCAGCCAAAACATCAGGTGATGCAGCAGCAGCAGTTAAGGTAGCGGTGCCTTCCATAGAAGCCCTGCCAACAACGACAGCGTCATCGGCACGTGCCGAAGTTAATACAAGCAGCATAGCGACTGCAACAACAAGCTTTGTAAAAGGCACGATTTCAACACCAGTTCGTGCCATAGCAATTACAAATGATGATAAAAAGAGAAGGCGTATCATAAGATACAAGCCACACCTTATAAACCGTGCCGATAGGAGAACTAGAGCTAGGTTGGCTAAGGCATCGGCTCAAGCCAAAATGCAGAGCCAGATAGAAAGCTCCTCTTATGAGGATGACGATGTGAAAAACAACGAATATAATGTTGAGGGCGATGACGAGGCAGAGGCTGACGATGAAATCGCTAAAGAAGCTAACGGCGAAAGCAAGAAAGGGGCAGCCGACGATAAGAAGACATGTGAGCAAAACGTCGCTGAGGTAGATGCCGAAGACATTGCTTACATGTCCGTAGAAGGGGAGGGGCACTACGTGAGTGGCGAGTTGGTGGACCTTTCACCTCCAGAAAACTCAGACGATGAGCAAGACAAAATTGCATCACTGACGGAGCAAATTTCCTCCCTCATGGAAATGGTGAAAGCGCTCAAAGTCAAGCAAGAAGCGCGGAGAGAAAAAGAGCGCCTTGTTGCTCTTGAAAATAAAAGACAAAAAACGCTCCAAGAGGAGCACAATGCAGCAAAACTACAGCAGCCTCCTCTCCCAGAACTGCAGCACAAAAAGAAGCAGCCGACACAACAACTGCAGCCCCAGCATCGTCCTTAGCGGACACAGCAACTGCAGCCCCAGCAACAGCATCAGCAACCGCAAATACAGCAACAACAACAAAATTCACAGAAGCAACAACAACAGCAACAACAAATACAACAACAAAAGTCACAGAAGCAACAACAACAGCAGAAACAACAACAGCAGCGACAACCGCAGCAGAAGCAGACACCACAACAACAGTCACAACAGCAACAGCGACAGCAACAGCAACAGCAACAGCAACAGCAACAGCAACAGCAACAGCAACAGCAACAGCAACAGCAACAGCAACAGCAACAGCAACAGCAACAGCAACAGCAACAGCAACAGCAACAGCAACAGCAACAGCCACAAGCAAAGAAAGGTAAGGTGCCACCAATTAATACCTTTAAAATAGAATTAAAAGACACAATAGAGTTATGTAAGTCGGCCATAGGCAACAATTTTATTATTAAAAGGTTGAACGCAGACCGACACGCTATTCATTGCTCTTCGGTCGAGCATTATAAAAAAGTCAAAGATCTCTTGTCTCAAACGAAGACAGAATATTACAGTTTCACCCCGAAGGAAGACAAGCTACAAACAGTCCTCCTGAAGGGTATCGAATCCTCTACGGATCCGCAGGAACTCTTAGCTGAGCTCCGTCAAGTGGCGAGCGATGATCTCGATTTTATCGGGGTCAGACCGTTTTCCACAGTTAAGGCTAGACGGGAGAATCGGAATTTACCATTCTTCCTAGTTCAGCTCTCGCCCCAAAGCAAGTTGAATGGTTTAAGGAGTATAACCGTCCTAAACTACCAAATTGTAAGATGGGAAAAATTAAATAGGCAGAGAGACATGCTTCAATGCATGAACTGCCAAGGATACGGCCACGTGGCAGCAAACTGTGGTATGGATCCAGTTTGTGTCAAGTGTGGAGAGTCCCACAAGATAGGTGAATGTAAACTCGGAAAAGAGAGGGTCGAAGACAGGACCCAGTTAAAGTGTGCACTTTGCCGAGGCTCCGGGCACCCCGCAAACTATCGGGGATGTCCGAAGTTTCAGGAAATGAAAAAAAACAAAGACCAAAAGAAGACAGTAGAGGTGAGACGCCCTGAAGTACGCCAGACATCAACTTCCGTCAATCCCGCAATTTCTTACGCCCAAATGGCGTCCGGAAAGGGAAAAACGGTACAGCCTCAACCACAAGTAGCCAAACAGGTCCAAGTGCCTACGGCTCCTGTGCCAGAGGCAGATCTGATGCAGGTGTTGCTGACCATTCATGGTCAGTTAACCGACATGCAAAAACAGATCAGGGAGCAGGCGGCTAGGGTGGATTACCTCTACTCTATTCTGCCGGCAACGCTTAATGGTTAAAGGCGCGCTGCCTGAGCGACCCTTTAAGATCCTAGCTGTGAATGTAAATTCGCTGATTAGGACCGAACGTAGAGCAAACCTCTTTAATTTGCTGCAAGACCAAAGTCTTGATGTGTTTATGGCTAAGAAGGGATCGGCCCAACTCCTTTCAAGGGGGTGGGGTCGCAATCTTCATACGAAAGGGCATTAAACATAAGGTTATATATAATAGTGAAGTGCGAAGATTCGGGTTGCTAGAAGCCTGCATAGTTTGCATTCCTCTCCAGCAGGGGAAAAGAATGTACGCAATCTCTGTGTACGCACCTGACGCACCTCAGCCAGCTAATTTTATCGCAGAGCTCGAAAAACTTTTCGAATGCTTAAGACTGAACTTGGATGAGAATTATTATCTCATGGCAGGGGACTTAAACGCCAAACATGTAGATTGGGGAAACCAAATACAAAATCCTAGAGGGAACCATCTTTTTAATTGGATGGGTCGATACAGTGTTGAGTGTAGGATCGACCTTTTGGCTACAGATAGACCGTCATTTCCGAGAAGTGGTAGTTTTCTGGATCTTTTACTGCTTGACTCACGACTAGTTATAACTGACGCAACAAATCAACTGACAAGAAACTGTTTACGAACAATTGAATATGACAGTGATCACTGCGGACTCGCCACCGTGATACAGCTTCCAAGCGAACTTGTGGAATTGGATGAGTATGTGCCAGCGCACTCTTACAATTTCAGTAAGACGCGTTGGCCACGCTTCTCCAACTCCTTGGCAAGAGAAATACGTTCCGATGACATTTTTCCACCAAATGACAGGAACCTGACGAACGTCGAGATCGACGGGTACCTGACTCAAATGGATACGACTATAAAACGAACAATGGACAGAACAATCCCAAAATATAAGGAACAAGACCCTACTGGCTTATACAAGAACGCGACAATCGACGCACTACACCGACAAAAAAGTGGACTGCTGACTAGGTTGAAACTTCTTTACAGACGTTTCACGGACACACGTGATCTGGAGATTGGGACATTGAAGTCGTCGATCAAAAACATTAATGTTCTGATTAAACAAAATTATAGATTGTCTATTAATTTATATTGGGATAACAGAATTCGGGCCGTTAATTCTAGCGACCCTAGTATGTTTCCCCAAATAAATAAGATATTTAGAAGAAATGATCAAAACGAACTTCCATGTCTTAAACTTCAGAGAACAATAGATAACGAAGACGTACTTACGATTGCGGGAATAGATCCGGAAGGTGCCGTTTTCGATGATAACTTTTTTATGATAGAAGATCCTCAGGAAAAGGTAGAAGCTGTAGGGGCTGCTTTCCAGCAAGTGTATAAGGTGAATGCTAGCATTCGACCGAATCATGACCTGGAAAACAGAGCCTTACTACACAACTTCTACCTTGGAAATAACATAACGCAATGGCGATCTGAGAATACCGGTTTCACCGTGTTCAATGACGAAAATTTGGCAAACGCCACCATCGCCGAGCGAAATGGACCCAGTTCATTGTTAATTTCGAAGGTAGAACTTCAGTTGATTTTTCAAACATTAAAGAAAAAGAAATCTGCGGGGGTCGATGGTATACCCAACATTGTGTTACGACATCTCCCTGAGGAAGCCATAGACATTTATACCACACTGTTTAACAACGCATTGAATAATGCATATTATCCAGTGAGTTGGAAGACAGCTGTGGTCCATCCTCTCCCCAAAAAGGGAAAGGACAGCTCCAATCCGGCAAATCTTCGGTCGATAAGTCTTCTTCCAAGTATCAGTAAGGTATTCGAAAAGATTCTCAATAGAGCTCTGTTCAAGTGGGCTGAGGACAAAAATATTATTCCAGATAATCAGTTTGGCTTTAAGGCGGGGCATGACACTATTCATGCCGCGTCTAAGTTAGTTTCTGATGTTCAATGGAACAAAACGAAAAATCAATGCACGGGTGCCGTTCTGGTTGATTTAGAGAAGGCTTTCGACACCGTATGGTTAGAGGGTCTTTATCTGAAGCTATCTAGATTTGGCATAAGTAAACCACTGTTATATATGCTTCATGACATGCTCAATGATAGAAAGTTTGTTGTCAAAAGTGGCAATGTAACTTCTACCACAACTTTTGATATTAAAAATGGTCTACAGCAAGGAGCTGTGAACTCACCGATTCTGTTTAGTATTTACACCAGCGATCTGATAGGTAGTCTAACTCATTCAATTGCGTATGCCGATGATCTTGTAGCGTACAGAACGGGTCCGAAAGTTGAAGTCATCAGAATTCTCTTGCAGCGTGACTTCGACAAGATTCAGCGATATTGTGATGACTGGAAGTTAAAAATTAATTTTCAGAAATCAGAAACTATCCTGTTTAGAACCCCGTTGTCTAGGGCTTCTAGGGATACAAGAAAGAACTGGAGAAATCTAGTGATTGTTGGACCAAGTGGACATCCACTGGCGAGTAAAGATGTGGTAAAGTACCTTGGCATCTGGCTAGATCAGTATCTATATTTCAATCGACATGTAGATGCTGCTCTGGCCAGAGCTAGGGGAGCCTTTGGGTTGACAAGACGGTTGTTTTATAGCAGCCGCCTTGACAGCAGAGTAAAGGTGATTTGCTACATGGCCCTTATCCGGCCAATGATTGCCTATGGGTGCCCTGTGTGGTTCAACGTTGCCCCATCTCAAATGGAAAAGATTCGGGTGTTTGAGAGGCAGTGTCTTAGACGTTGCCTTGGATTACACAGAACACCAGAGTCGGAGTACACACATTACTATGCCAACGAGGTTCTATACAACAGGGCCAATATAAACAGGATAGATAACTTTTTAATTAAGCTGATTCGGGGTCACATTGCAAGAGCGATGACCTCGACCAATGGACTTATTTTTGGGGCTTACTACCCCAATGATGAGTATAGTGAAAGTGTACGTCTTAACGGTTTCATTCCGCCCGAGACATTCCTCTTTTTAGACAGTCGTGGGCTGATACAGGATAGATTGGCGGTTCCGTTAATCTACCACGTCAGCCGTAGGACTGTGGATCGGCGACTTCTTTACGATCGGGACGTCGGCTCAGGGAACGGAGCAGAGCGTCTGCGGTTCAGTAGAGCTGTGCCCCTTCGGGACAGAAAGGACTTAGTTAAGCAAGTCAAAAAATTCTGGTGGTTGGGTGACCACCGTGATATTGAAAGTTGACCATATTGTTGCTTTGGCCGACTTACATAGTTCTAAGGTAAATATAGGTAGAGTAGGTAGAACAGTGACGGTGGCACCAAAAAAAAAAAAAAAAAAAAAAATAAAAAAAGTACATAAGTAAATGTATTTGTATGTGGGTACTTGCTGTTGCGAATATATATGTATATATGTATATGTACATATATACATGTATATGGGCGTACGCGAGTGTGCATATGCGTATGCACAAGAAAAAAAAAAAAAAAAAAAAAAAAAAGGGCTGGTGGCTGTTCTAGTTTTTAAGTTATTTTAAGTAGTTGTAATTAGATATAATGTAGTTTAAGTTAGTTTTATTTAGTAGCTTAAAGGTAGTTTTAATTAGTTTTAATTAGGTAAAGGGTAGCTTTAAGTTTTATAAAAAATTAAAAAAAAGATATGGATAATGAGTTTTTTTTAATAATTTTCTCGTTAGTTTTAAGTAATCACGAATTTTAAATATAAATATATATATTTTACGTCGAAAGGCATTGTTTAAGTATAGTCATAGTTTAATTTAGAGCGCCCGCATGGGGCCAGTAAGTTAGTTAAGTTAATATGTAAGCTAGTTGTTTAAGATTTTTTGTCTAGCATTAAGATAGATATAAGGAAATGAAAAAATAAAAATTGAATTAAAAATGAAAAAATGAATGTTTGACTGGGGTGCGTTGGGTAGCAAGTTCGATCCCTGGTTGAGGCAAGTATAAGTTTTTTCAATAATAATTAAATTAAATATCTAGTTTTCAGAAAAGGCATTGAAAGAAACTTAGCACTTGAACGAAGAAAAATTGTATTAGAAAAAATTAATCGAAAAAATAAAAGATAAAGAAAAAAATAAAAGAAAAAAGGCGTTACAAAATTAATTTAAAATTTATTTGAATTTTTTTATTTCGGTAAGATTTCCGTAATGACTTTTGTAAGTCCTTACCCAAGTAACAATTTAATTTTCATAAAGGCCAATAGAAGCTATTTTTTTATTTCTATTTTAACTGTAATCAATCTTATAGAAACCTATTTGGCGCACATAAGCGAAGTTATAACTCTTCATAAACAGTTTGGATAAGGCCTGGTGAAGGCTTTGCAATGGAAACAATACTTTGCTACGAAAGGCTTTTTGTTTCGCTAAAAAGTTGTCACAAGACTTTATTAAGGAGGCAATAATTTCTTTTAAAGTGTTTCGCTAGGGACTTACAGAAGTCATTACGGAAATCTTACCGAAACAAAAAAAATTCAAACAAAATTTAAAATAATTTTTTTAACGACTTTTTTCTTTTATTTTGTTCTTTATCTTTTTATTTCGATTAATTTTTTCTGAGACCATGTTTTCTTCGTTCAAGTGCTCAGTTTCTTCAATGCCTTTTCTGAAAACTAGATATTTAATTTAATTATTATTGAAAAATCTTACTTGCCTCTACCAGGGATCGAACTTGCGACCCAACGCACCCCAGTCAAACATTCATCCACCAGGCCAATGTTATGTATACAGAACGAAGATCGAATTTTAACCAGTTGATACCATGTAGGTACCTACTTTGTTCTATAGGAACGGATATGTAGCTATACAGTTCGATTTAAAATTCAGCATAAGCAGTTTTTTTTAATTTATAATTATTATATTACTTGCCTGGTGGTAAAATATAATAATAATAATTTCATATTGCAATAGCTTACTTAAGGGAACTATAGTTTTCTTTAGTTTGTTACTACTAAAAGAAGAGATACTTTTCTTATTTGAGCTATAGCTGTCATTAACAAACAAACCACCTGTCATATATTCCATGTGGTATAATTATGTACGCGAGCTATAGCTTTCTTAAGGGAACTATAGTTTTCTTTAGTTTGTTGTTTACTACTAAGAGAAGAGATACTTTTTTTATGTGAGCTATAGCTGTCATTAACAAACAAACCACCTGTGGTACAGGGGCGTACCGTGAGGTCGAGCCGTGGGGGGTGAGTTTTACTAAT
The DNA here is from genome assembly GCA_951217065.1 of Baccha elongata. Lineage (NCBI taxonomy): Eukaryota > Metazoa > Arthropoda > Insecta > Diptera > Syrphidae > Baccha > Baccha elongata. The sequence continues at coordinate 65,231,308 of OX578274.1, forward strand.
GCCGACTTTTATTATAGGAATTTGCCGGCTTATTTTGGAAATTTGCCGACTGCAGTCATCGCTATACTAAAAATTAAAAAAATTACTGGATGTTTTGAATAATCAATAAATTTCCATGAAACTGTGTAAAAATATTGAGTATCAACTGTAATATTGAAAAAATATAGCACGTGAATTCTTTTAAGAGCAATGTATTTATTTAAAATATTAATAAATATGTATCTAGTTTAAAGAATTTGTTTTTATGAATAGTTTTCAATAATATAAATGGAATAAATAAATAAATAATTAATGCAACAGTATTTTATATAAGAAGAAAATAATAATGAAGTAGTGTCATGAATTTAGATTTATATAATACATTTATATAATACATATATATAATGCAAGGGAATATTTATTATTTTAAATGAATGTTTTTGATTTTAAAGTTAATTAATTAAACATTTTATAATTATAAACACAATTATATGTATTATAATGCTAAAGCCATCAATTCACTCGAAAAATTCGAAAAATTGAAAATGCCGACTATCTTGCTAGAATATTTATAAAAACCTGCAAAAATATCGACTTTCACACTTAAAATTCGAAAAAATTGAAAATGCCGACTTTTTTGCTAGAATATGTATAAAAGCCAGCAATTCACACGAAAAATACGAAAAATTGAAAATGCCGACTTTCTTGCTAGAATAAGTATAAAAACCTATGAAAATGCCAACTTTTATACTAAAAATTCAAAAAATTGGAAATGCCGACTTTTTTGTTTTGTAAATTTAAAAACCTTTAATTAATGCTGAACTTAGTTTGAAACTCTTGAAAATGCCGACTGCAGTTTTATAAATTTTAAAATTTTCAAAATTGCCGACTTGACCGACTCTGGAAATTCTTGGGGGGTGAGACACCTCCCCACACCCCCCTCTCGGTACGCCTCTACACGTGGTATAATTATGTTAGCGAGCAATAGCTTTCTTAAGGGAACTATAGTTTTCTTTAGTTTGGTATTAACTACTAAGAGAAGAGATACTTTGTTTATGTGAGCAATAGCTGTTATCAAGAAACAAATCAATGTGGCACATTTCTTTGTTTACTTTTATGCGAGCAATAGCTATCGCAAGGAAATTTTGTGCAAAATAAAGTGTTGTGTTATTGTGTTATTGTGTTATTGTGTTATTGTGTTATTGTGTTACTGTGTTACTGTGTATCTTTTAATATTAAAATTTAGTAAATGGTGAAAACTAAACGTGTCTGTCCACATGACATTTTGGCGAAACCTAAAACCAATATAAAAAAACTACTATCTGGCGCGGGGAATGTAACAACGATTGCATATAGCCGCATTAAATGTTTAGCAACCTTAAAGAAGTCTTGTGATAACTCTATACAAGTCATATCATATGGGTTATCGTTCATTTATGTATAATAAATTCAACGTATCAATATTATCTTAAAATAAAACGTTTTAAAAATTATTATTGCATACAATTAATAGTTACATTTTATAAAATAATGATGGACTTGAATAAATAAAATTCTAAATCACACGTTTTTAATTTGGAAGAAAATATTTTGACTGTTCGAATTGCTTCGGTTAACAAGCCTTGTCATTGATTTCGAGTATAAAGCTTTATACAAGTCTTTACATTTAGATTTTGTCTGACTAACTTTAACAAACCTTACAGCGACCTTATGAAAAGCGATTGTATCGTCCCTCCGTATGGCTTGCGAGTATTTTCTGCCAAATGCTTTAAGGAAGCTATTATTTAAAAAATTCAACAAATAACAGTTGACATCTTTAAATAAGCCTTATGATAACACTAAAGAAATAATAGCTTACTAATTTTTTCAAATTGGACCTTACACAAGTAAAATTGTTAGTTGGGTAGCGAAACACTTAAAAAGAAACTATTGCCTTCTTAAGGAAGTCTTGTGACAACTATTTAGCGAAACAAAAAGCCTTTCGTAGCAAAGTAGTGTTTCCATTGCAAAGCCTTCACCAGGCCTTATCCAAACTGTTTATGAAGGGTTATAACTTCGCTTATGTGCGCCAAATAGGTTTCTATACGATTGATTACAGTTGTTATAGAAATAAGAAAATAGCTTCTATTGGCCTTTATAAAATTTAAATTGTTACTTGGGATGGAAAGTGGCATGGAAGGAAGGTTTCGCTTTAATGAAAGTAAACAGCATTGTGTTTTTGAAGCATTAAATTCTACGCGATTTTTTATTCCCCATTGGACAATGCTATCAAGATCAGAATTTAATGAGCTTATCATATTAAGCCGTTCAAGCTCCACTTCCGAAGAACATGGGCGAGAATCAGGAAACGAATATGAAAAACTGAGGGTACTATCATCAGCAAAACAGTTGAGTGGATTAGAAGTTGCAGACAGGAGATCATTTATAAAAATGAGAAAGAGAGTCGGAGACAAAACGGAGCCCTGGGGCACACCAGCATTTATTTTGTGGGTTTCAGATTTGAATCCATCCAATACAACTTGTATTGAACGGTTCGAAAGGTAATTTCTAATCCAACGAAGAAGAGATTCATCGACGCCAAAAGCACGCATTTTCGAAAGAAGAGCTTGATGCCAAACTCTATCAAATGCCTTTGAAATATCAAGTGCAACAATCTTACTTTCTCCAAAACGATGTAAATATTTGTTCCACTGCTCGGTGAGATAAACTATCAGATCACCAGTGGACCTGTTGCTACGAAAACCGTACTGTCGGTCATTTAGAAGCTTCCGTTCCTCAAGATATTTCTTAAGTTGAAAGTTAATCAACGTTTCCATGACCTTGGAAAGAAGGGACGTAAGTGCAATCGGTCGGTAGTTTGAGGGTGAAGAAGATTCGCCTTTTTTAGGGACAGGCTGGACAAATGCTGTTTTCCATCTACTCGGGAAGAGACCAGTAGAATAGGACAGATGAAAAAGCTTACGCAGTGGTTTTGCCAGCGTGGAAGAACACCTCTTCAGAACGATGGGGGGGATACTATCCGGGCCAGCGGATTTGTGAATGTCAAGATCTTTAAGAACTTTTGCTACTGTTTACGCGCTCAAGTACTGGCGGAGTCATGACACTATCAGGCAGTGTTGAGTTGGCAGCGAACTGCCTCGCAAGTAGGTTAGCTTTGTCAACAGAGCTAACAAATGGAGTGTCATTGAAGACGAGCGTTGGAACCGACGACGAGGTAGTGTTGCGAATATTTTTTACAAATGACCAAAAATTTTTACTACCTTTGGGACATTGTAGTATTTTTTGCCTTAATTCTTGATCATGCAAAAATTTGGTTCGTCGAATATGGGCGTTGCTGGCCTTTCTAGCTTGTTTGAACTTTTTTCGGTTTTCCTCAGTGGGATTGGCTTTATAACATCGAAAGCTTACCTCTTTAACCCTAATAACCTCTTTGCAGCTCGAATCAAACCATGTATTCTCTTTCGGTTTGATTGTTTTAACCCTATTCGGGATAAAATTTCTCATTCCGGAGAGAATTAAATTTGTTATCATATCTGCACTGGAATCAACGTCACTATCGAGGAAGCATAGCGACCAGTTAAAGTTTTTGAAGAATTCGTTGAGTCCCTCCCAGTTGGCTTTCTCGTATTGCCAGACAATTCTTTTGGGTGCTTTTTCTTTAACTGGGTTTGTTTGACATGAGAAATTTGCAGATATGACACAATGGTCTGATGTGCCTAGAGGCGATAATACACTAACTGTGTACTTATCAGGGTCAGAGGTAAGAAACAAGTCTAGAGTGTTTTCAGCTCGACCATTAACGTCCGATATTCAAGTCGGCTCGTCAACCTAGCTGAGTTAGGTGATTTAACTCAGCAAAGATCTCGGCATACCTTCCTTCGGGTGTTGTCTGGCCAGAAAAGCGAAGCCACGAAGAATTGTGTACATTGAAATCGCCCGTAACAACGATTTCAGTGCGAGGATAAAGGGAAACAATCCTTTGAATAGAGTCGGACAGAGCGTCAAGTTCGTTTGAAGTTGAATTACTGTCCAAATTGGGGCTCCGATAAATAAAACATGTATGGATGATGCGCTTATTTAATGTGAATTTAAACCACATGAAATTAAAATTTGTGTTTACACATGGACCGTATTGTGGTTGAAGTTGGTATGCGACATCATTCCTAATATAAACGGCGAGACCATGGTGGGAGAAGAATAATGCCACTGAGTTATATCCAAATAGGTTAAATTCAGAATAATCCGTATTTTCACTTATTTGTGTTTCGCTCAGTGCCAAAACAGCTGGCCTGTTTTGTACAGTATAAATGTACACGTCACAGAAATTGGATCTTAGCCCACGAACGTCGACCCTGAATTCATAAACCATTTCAAAACTCAAAAAAACTATCTAAAACCTATTCGGACAATTACCTATAATGATTTCATTATCTAAATCCCAATTGAAACTTCACAGAAACAAATTGTCAATAGTGTTATGCCTTATTGACAATTTGAGCTGATCCGTCCCTGTTGGCTATTTAGTAAAAAAATCAATAATATATCCGAGTCAGATTTTATAACAACTCTGGCACTGCAAGAAGAGTTTCTTCTCACAATACCACAGTTATTATAAAAAAAACTAATTTTGAAAGAAGAAAGGGGAGGGAAAAAGAAAGGATTACTCATTGTGCTCATTGCCATTTAACACATCGCGACACAATTTTTACTATTTTTTTTTTTTTCATCATGATCACTGGTGGATGATTTGTTATTGCTGCTTGTTGATAAGCAGTTATTTCAGTGGTGGATGTTGTTGTTGTTGATATTATTTTTTTTTGTGTGATGATGGAGAGTGATGTGGTGGCTTTATGTTGTTTGTTGTTGTTTATTGCACTTTAATTTAATTATTTATTTATTTATTTTTTTTTTGCACGGCGCGACTTATGTTGGGTTTTAATAATTTAATTTAATTTAATTTAGATGGATGGATGGGTGCTTATTTAATATTTATTTATTTATTTATTTTTGTTTTGTGTTTGATTAAATAAAAAGTAGGACACCAACATTAACAGAGACACATCGAGAAAACTTTATTTAACGAGACTGAAGTATATCCACCTGGCTACTTGACCTTCTGGATTTTTAAAATTCAAAAGCCATCTTAGCGCTCCATCACCAATGTGAAACAAAAAAAATAACACGGATAACATCTTATAGAACACGTTACAAATTCATGAAATTATTGTCCAGCCCTGCAGTTAAACTGTGATTTATAGGGTTTTCACACCGAGCCAAAAACTCGGTTTTCGGCCAAAAAGTTTTATAAAACCAGAAAACTATTCACACCAAATATTTCAGGGTTTCGTTTGACATTACACATTGTTTTTGACACCCGCCTGTCAAATTTCGTAGATATAAATTTTTTATTGCCAAAAATTTAATTGTGTTAATATTATTTGTGAACATAAATTAATTCTAATCAATTAAAACTGATTTTCATCCATAAAAAGAAAATTGAACAAAATACCAAGATTTTGTTAAGCTTTATTTCTTCTTCTGAAACTTCTATTAGAAGAAAAAAAAGGTTGTATTTATTGAAAATCCTGAGACTTCAGCAGAAAAAAAAAGCACTTATCAGTGCTATTAAAAATAGTAGACCAAGGAGTATGTGGACAAAAGTGAGTTTCCAATAACATTTCCTTTACAAAAAAAAAAAAAATATTAACGCAGATACGCACAAGCACTTTTTGGGAAAAAGAAGTTTTGGACAACAACGATGACTACTTTAAGCAACATTTCAGGATGACTCGTCAAACATTCATAATACTCTGCAGTGAACTTAAAAATTTAGAAATGCAGGATACAAACTACAGGAAGTGTATACCTCTCGAAAAAAGAGTAGCTATCGCAATTTTTACGATGGGATCATCTGCTGAGTATAGAACCGTTTCAGCTATGTTTGGCGTTGGAATATCTACAGTTTGTACAATTGTGAAAACGTTTTGTGAGGAGGTTTGGCGTGTTCTCAAACCAAAATTTTTATGTGCGTATCCACTTAATGCAGAAATCATAAAAGAAAACGTCGACGGTTTCGAAAAACTTGGTTTCCCACAGTGTTTTGGAGCTATTGGTACGTATCTACGAAATCCTGCATAGTAAATTTTCTTAAAAATAATTTAATATTTTTTCCTATTTTCTCAAGATGGTTGCCATATTGAAATAAAACCTCCTGTTCAAGACGCAGTAGATTATTATAATTATAAAGGATGGTATTCAACTGTTTTACTAGCCGTGGTTGATTATCGGTAAGAATATGAATTCTAATCGCCAATTTATGAAAAACATCATATTCCTATATACATACCTATATATAGTTACAGATTTCTTTATATAAGCATAGGAAGTCCAGGCCGGTGCAACGACTCCCAGATATACGAAGATTCGTATGTAAGAGAACAGCACCGGCTACCTATTTTGAAGGAAATGTCGAAGCAAATAGGAGGAGAGAATGTTCCTGTGGTACTCATCGCAGATTCAGCTTTTAGGTTATCTGAATCTCTAATGAAACCATTTCCATTTGATACCAACGCTTCATTAGAAGAAAAAAACTTCAATTAGGGGCCGGTTATAGCGATCAGGAAAAACCATCAGGAAAAGTAGAAACAAATGGAAACAGGAATTTTTTCCTGATGTGCGTTTATAGCGATCAGGAAAAATGTGTCAGTGAACAGGCTGTTTTCCTGATTGAAATGCACACGAAAAACTTTTTCTGACGGAAATCTGTCAGTGGAACAAGTGAAAATTGAACTCAAATAATTGGAACGATTTGTTCCATTTTTTTTAAATGTCAATCAGCTGGCACGAAAAATTAGTTTTCGTCAGGAAAATAAAGAAATACATTTTAAACAATAAACAATTATTCTATAGTAAAATTTATTAGCAAAAAAAATTCGTTGAGTTATTTGTAGTCGATTAGTGTAGTATTTGTGTTTAAAATCGATTTAAAACAACATAAAAGATCCATTCGAACATTTTTCCTGATGCGTTTTCCTGATCGCTATAACCGGCGCCTTATGCCCTTTCAAAATGTCGAAGAGTTGTCGAGAACAGTTTTGGGCACCTTAAAGCCAGATTCAGAAGAATCGGAAAAGGATTAGACAACCGAATCGAAAACAGCAATTTGATTATTAAAGCATGCTGTGTTTTGCATAATTTTCTCAATGAAAACAATGATGAAATCAATATTCAATGGCTAAAAAATATTAAAAACACAACACAGAGAGAGCAGCCAGACCAGACCACCCAGATAGACGACTATAGCAGCATTCCATCTTCAATACGAAATGCCATTAGCAGGCATTTAGGTAAGAAAACACTATTTGCGTTTATTTGCTTAATAATATCAAGTTTTCTATTGTCCCTCAATCCCAAATGGAATCAAAAATGTAAACACACACACACACAACAAATCTTCCAAAAAAGTAGTAAAAACGATTAAAACAAAACTCTTTCTTTTATTATTTTTCATTGTTGAAACAATTTAAAAAAATTTTCATTAAATTTTTTTGTTTCGTCAACAAATTCCTTGAATAGGGAAACTTTTTCTTTCTCAAGGTCGTGGCTTCTCTCGTCGGCCTCAGAACATTTGTTTAAGAAAATTTCTATTTTCTCATCAATAGCATCCACTGCCATTTCTTGTTTTTTTTTTTTTGCAGCTGGCGTTGAAGTTCTTGCTGATGCCGATGTGGTGGATGAGTACGAAGCCTCATTATCATTAAACAGAATTTCATCAATATCTTCATATTGCGATGAGGAATATCTCCTGGAACCAGAAGCCGAAAACATGTCGGGGGAAGTGCCAGCTGAATAAAAATAAAAAGAATATAAAAAACATAAATAAAATACTACTCGAATAATTGTGTTGTTATTTTACCGGATGGGCGGCTGTCCTCTACAATATATTCCAAATTATGAATTCTTTGTTCCCCAAGGATGGCATGTATTTTTAAATATAGTGGCCATTCCGACGGGGAACCTCCGGAGGGTCCAATTAGTTTTTTTTCACTCCTAGAAAGAACAAAACGAATGCATTATACAAACTGATTGAATTAAAAGTTAATATCAAATTTACTTACTTATATTTATTTCTCAAGTTGTGTAACTTCATTTTTAACTCCTCCGGAGTGCATTAGCCGCCTTTCAAACGCCGCTGACATTTCCTTAAATATGTGCGAATTTTTCCGGCTTCCACGGAGCTCCGGCTCCTTTTCTGCCCACAGTTCCAGGAGAAATTCCTCATCCTGCGAATCCCACGACTTCCTTTTCTTATTTTTTTTCTTTTCATCCATTTTCTGCAAGAAAAAATCAATGAATTTTTATTTTATAAGAAACATACAAAAAAATCTACTTACCACAACAAATTCGCTATCAAAATAATTTTTTGACAACATTATCAACGACTGCTTGTTTTTAAATTTTTTTTGACGTTTGAGTGCTGAATGTGTTGCTGAATTTTCTGTAGGGTGTGTTTGCTTTGATCATCAACTAGTTTTCGGCTGGTTTTATATAAAACTAGTGGTTTACGAAAACTTGAACATAGCAAAAATGTATGGTAAAGCTTGTGGTTTTATATAAGTTTTTGGGATTTTTTTACGAAAACCGGGATTTAGCTCGGTGTGAAAACCGTATTATATGGTCATTCCATCGACCAAAATAAAATATGTGTCTTAGGAGAGTGTGGACGGCCTAACTGATGATGCCTACCGTTCACACTCAGGCGAAACACATCGGAGTAAAGGCTACTTAACCTTTTTATTTGAATTTCATTCATTTGATACTCCACTAAAATTAAAAATAAAACTTAACAACAAGTAATAGTTGTTGTTATTATTTTTATTTTTATTCATTTTCTTTTTTGTATACAACCTAGCCACGGGTTACAATTTTTCATAAAGGTTCGACTTTGACCAAAGTTTTCCTTTATACATAATATAATTCGCAACGCTGCTTTGCAATGCGTTTTATATGGTCATTCCATCGACCAAAATAAAATATGTGTCTTAGGAGAGTGTGGACGGCCTAACTGATGATGCCTACCGTTCACACTCAGGCGAAACACATCGGAGTAAAGGCTACTTAACCTTTTTATTTGAATTTCATTCAATTGATACTCCACTAAAATTAAAAATAAAACTTAAAAACAAGTAATAGTTGTTGTTATTATTTTTATTTTTATTCATTTTCTTTTTTGTATACAACCTAGCCACGGGTTACAATTTTTCATAAAGGTTCGACTTTGACCAAAGTTTTCCTTTATACATAATATAATTCGCAACGCTGCTTTGCAATGCGTTTTATATGGTCATTCCATAGACCAAAATAAAAGATGTGTCTTAGGAGAGACTGATGATGCCTACCGTTCACACTCAGGCGAAACACATCGGAGTAAAGGCTACTTAACCTTTTTATTTGAATTTCATTCATTTGATACTCAACTAAAATTAAAAATAAAACTTAACAACAAGTAAAAGTTGTTGTTATTATTTTTATTTTTATTCATTTTCTTTTTTGTATACCTAGCCACGGGTTACAATTTTTCATAAAGGTTCGACTTTGACCAAAGTTTTCCTTTATACATAATATAATTCGCAACGCTGCTTTGCAATGCGTTTTATATGGTCATTCCATCGACCAAAATAAAATATGTGTCTTAGGAGAGTGTGGACGGCCTAACTGATGATGCCTACCGTTCACACTCAGGCGAAACACATCGGAGTAAAGGCTACTTAACCTTTTTATTTGAATTTCATTCATTTGATACTCCACTAAAACTAAAAATAAAACTTAACAACAAGTAACAGTTGTTGTTATTATTTTTATTTTTATTCATTTTCTTTTTTGTATACAACCTAGCCACGGGTTACAATTTTTCATAAAGGTTCGACTTTGACCAAAGTTTTCCTTTATACATAATATAATTCGCAACGCTGCTTTGCAATGCGTTTTATATGGTCATTCCATCGACCAAAATAAAATATGTGTCTTTAGGAGAGTGTGGACGGCCTAACTGATGATGCCTACTGTTCAAACTCAGGCGAAACACATCGGAGTAAAGGCTACTTAACCTTTTTATTTGAATTTCATTCATTTGATGCTACACTAAAATTAAAAATAAAACTTAACAACAAGTAATAGTTGTTGTTATTATTTTTATTTTTATTCATTTTCTTTTTTGTATACAACCTAGCCACGGGTTACAATTTTTCATAAAGGTTCGACTTTGACCAAAGTTTTCCTTTATACATAATATAATTCGCTACGCTGCTTTGCAATGCGTTTTATATGGTCATTCCATCGACCAAAATAAAATATGTGTCTTAGGAGAGTGTGGACGGCCTAACTGATGATGCCTACTGTTTAAACTCAGGCGAAACACATCGGAGTAAAGGCTACTTAACCTTTTTATTTGAATTTCATTCATTTGATACTCCACTAAAATTAAAAATAAAACTTAACAACAAGTAACAGTTGTTGTTATTATTTTTATTTTTATTCATTTTCTTTTTTGTATACAACCTAGCCACGGGTTACAATTTTTCATAAAGGTTCGACTTTGACCAAAGTTTTCCTTTATACATAATATAATTCGCAACGCTGCTTTGCAATGCGTTTTATATGGTCATTCCATCGACCAAAATAAAATATGTGTCTTTAGGAGAGTGTGGACGGCCTAACTGATGATGCCTACTGTTCAAACTCAGGCGAAACACATCGGAGTAAAGGCTACTTAACCTTTTTATTTGAATTTCATTCATTTGATGCTCCACTAAAATTAAAAATAAAACTTAACAACAAGTAATAGTTGTTGTTATTATTTTTATTTTTATTCATTTTCTTTTTTGTATACAACCTAGCCACGGGTTACAATTTTTCATAAAGGTTCGACTTTGACCAAAGTTTTCCTTTATACATAATATAATTCGCAACGCTGCTTTGCAATGCGTTTTATATGGTCATTCCATCGACCAAAATAAAATATGTGTCTTAGGAGAGTGTGGACGGCCTAACTGATGATGCCTACCGTTCACACTCAGGCAAAACACATCGGAGTAAAGGCTACTTAACCTTTTTATTTGAATTTCATTCATTTGATACTCCACTAAAATTAAAAATAAAACTTAACAACAAGTAATAGTTGTTGTTATTATTTTTATTTTTATTCATTTTCTTTTTTGTATACAACCTAGCCACGGGTTACAATTTTGAACGGCGTTCTTGGTGAAAGATCATATTTCTTTTCAGGCTTATATGAACAGGACGGGGGGATGTCATAAGGTCCGCGGACATAATGTCTATGGACATTATGGCTGCTTCAAATAGACACAATGTCCATGGACAATATGACCGATTATGAAATAGTCATAAGGCCCATGGACACAATGTCTATATTAAAATTTTCGCGTTTAGTCCAGTCACCTAAGTACTAAAAAAGGGTCAAACCTGTCACAAATTAATAACAAGTTGGGGCCACTTTTAAAAATCTTCTTTTGGTAAGTAAAAATAGTGAAATAAAGTCTACCGCGTATTTTTGCAACCATAAAAAGTTTTTAACAAATTACGAAAATAAAGTTTTTTTTTAAATGTTTAAAAAAAAAAAAATTTAAATTTGCAACAAAAAATCAATGACTTGGTACTTCGGACGTACCGTTAAGTAGTTATGGACGTTTTTCATGATTACAACTTTTTTAAATTGTTAAAAATTAAATATTTTTTTTCGTGCACTTAAAATTTTGTAAAAAAATTAATGTCCATCGAAAGATCATTTCGAAAAATCAGATTTTATGAACCTAAATTGTTCAAACTATGATTTTTAAATCATTAAAATATTGATTTTTTTGTGGTAGCATCTACCTAAACGCCCGTTCGTACGGATCACATTTTGAATAGAAAATTTAATTTCCAACAAAAAATATTAATTCAATTTTATTTTACATTAGGAGTAGCAACATCGTTTGAACTTTTTATTCTTTTACCTAGGTCTTACCGCTTAGAGCCAAGGCAGTGAACTACCTACAATACTCTTTTTTTTGTTTCTTTTTGCACTAACAACAATTTGTTTAAACTCAAATATAAACTATCTATTTATTATTGGTGCTGATTGAAGTAACAAAGCTAATTTGAAGAACTATCGTAAGTAAAAAATAGGTACACTTGATTGAAGTAACAAAGCTAATTTGAAGAACTATCGTAAGTAAAAAATAGGTACACACGCGATGACTGCGAATAAGAAAAGGATTAATTTTGTTTAATCATTCAATGCATTTTATTTGTTTTGTATCTCTGCCTTTTCAATGCGTTGTTAACTACCATCTGAATTCCCCATTTGGTATCTTCTAAGGCATTTTGATCTTCAATGGCATCCAATTCAGCGCTTATAAATGTGGCCAAAGCATTATTTTTGGGATTTTTTTTTGCATTGATTTTTTTAGTAAGCGCTTCCAGAATGTGGGTTGTCGTTTCTAAGAGATTATTTCTTAAATCGTCATCTACACCATCAGTGCTGCAGTCTATATTATCTTCTAACAACTGCCGATAAAAGAATATGATTGCTTATTTATAATCTCCGAAAGACCCAAACTCACCGTATTATGCCATTGCTTTGAATCGAGTTCACAGATATCTTGTCCTATATTTAAATTAGAAGTACTTCCATACATTTTTTCTTCTTCCGCAAGATTTCGGGTCGATTCTTAAAACGATCAAATTATTATTGCTAATTTTTAAATTGTATGGATATATGGAATTTTAATATTTTTACGGTTTTCGATTCCATTTAATGGCATTTCAATGTCGAAGAACTTCAAATAATCATAGCACCAGAGTTTTGGTGTGTAGAATTCGTTGTTCTGCTTTGATACAGTATTCTTGTTCAGTTCCTTAAAGAATTGTTGTCTAAGCGTTCTTATTTTTTGTTTCACATCATTGGGCGTTGTTTTTGGACGAACTTTTCTTAAACGAGCAGTTATCAAGAGAAGCGTTCTATCACGTACAGCCCGGTTTAAATAACCTTTGTTGCGTTTATCATACAAGTTAGGACACTTTTTGTACAGTTTAATAAGTAATATAGTTTGTTTACGATTCCAAGATGTCATAATAATTTGGTAGGATCAGGAAGCGCCTAATCTCGTATAAGAATATAAACTTCCGTAGATAAGCCTCCAAACCACAACATACAATATCAGTTTTGCTATTTGTAGTTTATTTCTGTCATGAGGGCAGAAAGATGACAAACTAGAATTCGAAGTGAATAGTGCCAAAATAAAAAGGATTTATATTTTACAATTTATTTTAATTTTCTCAAGCCAGTTGAGTTCACGAAAATCTACCAAGTGGAATTCTGTGGATGCGTTCAACAAATTTGATGTTGTTGATATGTTGAAATGTCAACTACAGCGGGCGATAGGGCTTTTTAAGTAACAACGATATATTTTTTTCTCGTTTGCAGAGCAGTTTCAAAATCAGCAGTACGCGGATGACAGCTGAACATTTTGAACATTTTTAGAACAATAGCGGAAATTGTTAATAGTGTATTATTAAACCATTTAGGCACGCAAATCTCAAATTTCACAGGAAAAAAGAGATTATTTACGAAATTCTTTTTTGAGTTTGATAGTTTGAAAAAAGCGCGATACATAATTTCAATATGCCATCCGCGTAGTGTGTGCTGTCATTTATATTTTGAAAATATGGTAAAATTCCCTATTGATCAGGGTAGGCATTGACGCATGAATAAAAGAATAGAATACAAGATACGACACATGGTTTTGTTCAGCTTTTTGTTGTTGTGTTTTTTTCACTTGTGACGTAAGCACAAACAGAAAAAACAATTAAATGGTGGAATCTTGTTATGGATTCACCCCAACCAAAGGGGAAAAGAGTGAAATAACAAACAAACAGCCAAGAAAAGTTGTTCCAGCTAAAAACAGCCTAAAATCGCCATCATCTTTTAGTGTTAAATACGTGTACTAATTTCGCCATTAGAATTTAAATGAAAACGATAATATATTCATCTGTAGGTAACTCACGGCATAAGGAGTGGATGTAAAATTAAAGTAGTTGTATAATAATTTCCACCAAAATATTTCAATAGTAAATAATTAATTAAAGAAATCATATCACTGCTACGCAGATTCCCTGCTAGTAGTGGATGGCACCCCTAGTTATATTGGAACACGCGTGAAGTTGGTTACTGGCGGTCCATACCTAATACGTCAATGAGGGTAGGTATCATGAAGCACAATGGCGTGAATGCAGCAGCAGCTAGCAGGGGGTCAATTCCCGATCTGTGAAGCTGTGAAGTGATAAAAAAATTATCATTTTACTTTTCACAGCGATTTTTCATTTTATCACTTCATGAACTCGCATAATGCGATTCTCGAACTTATTATGATAAACAGCTGTCAATGTGTGTACTAAAAAGTACTAAATGATACACCCAGAGCAAAAAACAACGTTCAATCAGAGAAAACCACTTTGATTTAAGCCTATTTAAAAAAAAATTGCTTCGAATACGAATGTTTTAAAATCAAAGTTTGGGAAAAAAAAATTGAGAACGAAGCATAATTAAATCAAATTTACTCGAGCTAAGGTACCATTATAAAACGGATATCAAATTTAATCTATTAAATTTTAATTTGCCTTTTTGTCTCTCAGTGTAAGATCTGTCAGCGCGTTTTCACTGCTCTTCACAGAACGATTTTACTGTGATAAGATATTTATCATTATGAAAAGTTTTGAAGTTTGTTTTCACAAATCGGGAATCGAATTTAACGCTAAGGCGTGAAAGAGTTTATCATTTCACATTTTCACAGATCGGGAATCGACCCCCAGAACAGTCAAAGCTACAGTGAAACAAATAATTTTCCTTCAATGCACTTTGTTTTGTTTTGGTTTTTCTTTGTCAAAAATGTCAAAAATAGCAACCAGCTTAATCGAAAGTTGAAGTTGTGTGAACTTGGCTGGGTGAACGCTGAAGTTGCTCATTTATGGCACGTTATATTCATGATTTACATTACATTAAGGGCACAGGTCATCAATTTGTACTCCCCTGTCTCCTCCCGTAATAAAAAAAAATTTACACGCGTTGAATACGTGTGAGCAGCTAAATAACTAAAATAAATGTTTGTGATAATAAGCAATTCAGGACCAGTTGTGACTCCATCAAACAAGATATTTTATCATTTATAAAATATTTAATAATTTATTAAACTATGAAAAAATGAAAATGCGGTAAATAAAGTGACAGGGTAAATTTTATTATCGTTTTTATTATAGAATAATAATGTGTGTGATACAAAGTTGCTGACAATTGAATTGAATTATTTCATGAGTCTTCTTAGTTTTACATTTGCTTTCTAAATTCTAAACATTGTATATAAATTTCTATAGTACAACCATGAAGCAGCGCCATCTAAAGAAAGTTGTGAACTGCACATTTGGAGGTTCTTACATTTACTAAGTGTCTATTCTGTTACCCTAACAATAGTCGTCTACGAAACAAATTAATAATATATAATGTATTTTATTGGCTCTAAAATCCATATTTCCTTGACAAGAGTCGTTAACAAAACAAAAATCATATATGTTTACGACTGTTGTCAGGGTTACAGAATAGACAACTAGTAAATGCATGAACCTAAAAATGTGTTATTCACAAGTTTCTTAAGATGGCCAGGCGGTGATTAGTCAGCATGAAAATACCATAGAAATGTATACAATGTATGTATACAATGTTCTAAATTACAATTCATCTTGTATGTTTCAACAACTGCGGCTATAATGTATTGCCTGCTTTTTCTGTTTCTCTGTAAAGGTGCTACAATGTCTGCCTCATCGCTTAAAATACCTATTGATACTACTCTTGCTCATGACAGAGAGATTTAAACAATTGCTTGCGACGTATTGTCACCATTATTAAAATAAAATAAATAAAGATAGACCTACAAAACTAGTATATACAAGAGACAGAAAATATATAAACCTAAGACTAATTCTACAATACAAATGTGTACAATACCAATGAAACATACTACAGTTAAAAAGAGAAAGATATCAATATAAAACATCTTTGAGAGCCTTTTGACGGTAGTCAAGTTTGTACTAAAGAGCAAAGTTAACTTGGAGCTAATTTTGACAACCCGTAGCAACGCTTCCCTATACGTGTGACGCCGTAGTAAAGTTTGTACTAAAGAGCAAAGGTAACTTAGTTCTAATTTTGACTACCATTGGCGTTGTTGACGGAATGCTTGACTTGTTGGAACGCAAACTGACAAGAGTTCATCATGCCGCGCTGGTCATGCCTGCAGTTAGGTGTGAACCCCTCTAATGTCAAAATAGAAGGACCGGACCACCAGCACTGTCAAGCTGAGAGCTGAGAAGGCGGCAGCGTTTTGTATATAAGACAGGTTTGTTTCTAAAATGTTTGTATATTTAAATATCAACAATTCCAAGTTTCTATATGCTATGTTTTAAATTAAAGTTCTAAGAATTATAAGTATAAATCTTAAAGATTTGTGTTCAAAAGCACTAATGGCTACATGGAATCGTTCTCAAACCTTGTTACTTATCCAGTTGTACAAAAAACACGACTGTAACCCCTCAGACCGAAAACAATACAAAAATGTGCTTTCCTCTATTGCAAAAGAATTGGCGAAGGTTCGACCGCGAACAACAATAACCGATATTCAATCAAAGATTAAAACACTTCGGAATCAATATACAAGGGAGAAGGTCTTAGTTCAAAATGCGCCAGATAAAAATTACACTCCCAAGCTATGGTGTTATGTTTTGTTACAGTTTTTCGATAAATTTACAAAAGAATCTGGTAAAAACGTTTTTTTATATAGATTATTATACATACAACTAAATAAAGCTAATCTTTAGAACCAAAACTTGAATATCCATCAAAAGAAGAACATAATTATTGTGAATCTAATTTAAATAACAACCATGATGGCGTCCACCAAACAGAAGATTTAAACTCGGTAAGTAAAATTTCATTAAAAAGGTAAAGTTTTGTGACACTTCCATCTTTAGGCATGTGAAGCAATTGATAGTAGAATCGATGGTGAGTTTGACGAGGTAGCACAAGGAAGTCGCTTATTAGAAACAACGAACCCCCTTGAAGAAACCCAGACTATACATTTAACAAATATGAACAATAAAGCCAGAAACTATGCATTTGCGAAATTCATATGCGAACAATTGGATTCTTTCGAAGATCCTGAAATTCTGCAAGATGCTAAATGGGACATTCAAACGTTGTTACACAACGCTGCCCAAAGGAGAAAAAGCTGACTTAAATTGATTTTAATCTGTATTTTATATGTATTTATATTTGTAATAATATCATTGATTTTTATTTACTCACTAGTACGAACTTCGTTATCCTTTTGAACTGAACTGTAAAACTTTTGTTATTTGTGAATTTTTTGCTTCGAATATCGTTTTTTTTATCAAGCCAAGTCATACACTCACATAGTACACAGTAAAAAGAAAAACTAAAAATCCATTCAATGTTCAATTGTTTGATTTAACAATTGAAATAAGTAGTTTGTAGTTTTTAGTAATTTTGGTGAAAGTAAATGATGTAAATTGATTTAAAAATATAAATAAAATAAAACATGCAACATCTATGATAGCTGTTGCTTAACTATTAAAAATAAAAATTTGTATATTTTTACAATTAAATAAACATTATAAAAAACAATATGAAAAAGATTAGTGGGCTATAGGTCAAAAGACAGTTCTTATTTTCTTTGCGACGTTTCGAACATGTATATGTTCATCATCAGGCCTTTATTAAATAAATTTAAGAAAAAAATGTTTTTAATAGTTTACAACAATATAAACAAAAATGTGTCAAACAAACTTACAAAAATTATTAAGGACATAAAGAATGCAAATTTTCTCACATCTTACACTTATCGAATTTAAATTACAAAAAATTAACTGAAAAAATATATAAAGATATCATTATTGGTTTATGTACAATTAGACATTTAAAATTTATTTACTTTTTAACTAACATTCAAACTCAACACTTTAATTTAATGTTCACCTATACTTTGTTTTATAATTAATTGCGTTGGGTCTTTTTATAAGTTGACCATAGATGTTGCTAAGATTTTCACAGTCGGATCTGCGATTCATGGTATTTTGGTTGCTAATTATGTGCAACATTTCCAGCAGCATTCTTTTCGAATAATGTTGCTCTGTTTGCAGAACTTCAACATTTTCGAAGTCTGGCTTGTGCACTTCTTCTATACAATGGAGGGCAAGAGCGGTTTTTTGTGCAGCTCCATTGTTTAGGTCTGATTTGTGACCAGAGAACCTGCTCTTTAATTTAAAAAAATGGATGGCACCGCATTCACCCTCATGTTTTTGTAGGTTGTCCCTTTGATTTCCTGAAAACAGGAAGACTCAAAATGGTCACTACAAATCCGACTGTCTGTGTTTGGGACGAAGTCGTGAATTACCATTTTGCTAATAATATTGGTTTTTCTAAAGGAAACCTGTAACAGAGTTAAATTTTATTTAGCTATATGGAATAAAATTATGTTATGACTTTCGAAGGGAAAGTCCATGCTTGCACTCCCTAGTCGCGTTGCAAAAAAAAAAACAACTATGTTGTTTTTCTGCAAAGATTGTAGGTACACTACCTGGAAGCAAAGTTTTCCGTTTTTTTATTGCTGAAAAGCGATCCTCAGTGAAATGGTCTGAGCCGATCTTGCTTTATTTAGATGGTCTAAATGAAGCATCAAACCCCAAATTTGCCAGCCAAATTTTCGTTAAATTTGGATCTTCTAATGGGAATCTGAATAAAAGATTTTTATGAAATTCCATAAACTGAATCAGTATATCAACTTACCCATGAAGTGTCCTTTCTGGTATTTTTTCTTCCTTTTTGCAAAATTTGCAAATTTTCACCATTGTATATTATAAATCGTTTCTATTCGTAAAGCTGAAATTTTCAAAAATATGTTGGTCAATTTATAAAGAGTTAAAGCTCTAAATTTTAATATTTCTTTTTATGAATTAATTGACTTTATTACTTTATATCTTTTTTTCTAAAGAAATCACTAAATTATTTAATTTTTTAATTTTGTATTTTTTATCACAGAAACACCCACCTTGCTTTTAAATTGTTTTGTAAACATTGAAATGTTTTTTTTTTCCCAAAGTAGACGTCAAATTATGATAAAATCCACCATCTGTCATCTTCAATTTGCTTCACAAAAACTGTTATACATTGTATGGAATACGCTATCCAGTTATGTATATATATTGAGATCAGTGGTGCATATCATATTACGTCTTTGCACCTGAGAAAACGCTAAGTTTTCGTTTTATTATTTATTTTAAAATTAAATATACATATTTGAAGATGTAATACCTAATCGTGTAATATTAATAATATATAATGTATTTTATTGGCTCTAAAATCCATATTTCCTTGGCAAGAGTCGTTAACAAAACAAAAATCATATATGTTTACGACTGTTATCAGGGTTACAGAATAGACAACTAGTAAATGCACGAACCAAAAAATGTGTTATTCACAAGTTTCTTAAGATGGCCAGGCGGTGATTATTCAGCATGAAAATACTATAGAAATGTATATACAATGCTGTAACGAAAAACACTAAACCCGAGACCAGTGTGACCAATGAAATATTTGAAATCATGCTAAGTCCAGTATTTTAGCATGTTTTTTTTTAAGAAAAAGTGCTAAAAATCATGCTAAACATTTTTTCGAATACAAAATCTGCTAAAAATCCTGCAAAAAGCTTTAAACTAATAAAAACATTGTTTTTTTTCAGAAAAATAGTATTTATGAAGCAAACCTAACAAAAATATAAAAATCACTTCGTGACACTAAAATTATTTTATAAAAAGGAACAAAAATCATTGTTTTTGTAAACAACATTAAAAATATTGGGCTTCATTTAAAGCCTCCTCAAAAGCATCAGGCAAATCTTTTTCTTCTTCAGGTGTATTATAGAATGTTGCTAATCCCACTTCTTTCACGATTTTGCTTGGAATGGCGAAACTTTCACAACAAACTTCTGACAAATTGTCTCTGATAAGTAGAATACTATTAAACATGTTTATTTTCATTCTATTTTTCCGTTGGTCTTTTACTAAATTCATGAAGCTAAAAACTCTCTCAACAGCAGCATTAGATATCGGCAGATATAGCGAAATTTGATAGCTCTTGGTAAGGATTTTCATTGGAAGCATCTGTGAATCTATTCACCTCACACCAAAACTCAACCGTACTATCTACATTTTCCCAAACATTCAAGGGTAAATTATTCAACTGCGTTTCTATTTTACTTGCTAGTTCCGAATTGATTTTTCGAGTTTTGAAAAAAATCTGTTAACGATTGTTTGTGAATTCTCAAACATTTGTTTACCGAAAAAAAGTTGATTTGTTTCAAAATATTCAAATTTTCTGGTGTCCTTGCTTGAAGCTCTTTAATTAGCCTCAAAATGAAATTTTCACATTTTTTTCTAAATTTACCTTCATCTTCTAATGTTATTGAATGTTCTGATCTTAAGACTTGCAATTTTTCCTGAAAATTGTATTGGGCTTTGTTCACACTTACGTTTGTTTTGATTTGACTAACCTTTTGTAATTCTATACTTTGGCTTAACTGAAATCCTGCTAAATTTTCAACTAAAATATAGAATCATGCTAAAAAAATGCTAGCATGATTTGGTAAAAAAACCTGCTAAAAATAAAATTTTCCTGCTAAATTTAGCAGGAAAAATGCTAAATTGGGCACACTGCCCGAGACGAAAAAAATTCTTCTGCATACATTTGTATTTGTTTCTCTTTATTTCTCTTGCTTTTTAACTCAAGAATAATTGCTATAAGAGTAAAAAACAAATCAAGTCGATAGTAACGACATCTTACGAGGAAAGTTTGAAACTTACTTTTAAAAAGATGATTTTTCTATGTATATAAATGGTACTGACTTATAGCGTTTTTCAGTTAAATCTCAAAGATTTGCCCTCAAAATCAAGAAGTGTTTTTTTAAATTAAACATGTTGGGTAGCCTTTTTTTTAATAATATTTCCAAACGATCACCATAAAATCACTAGGAGAGCTTTGTTTTTTATACCTATTATTCATTATAATTGTTTGTTTATTTGAACATTTCTAAAAATTCGTAAAAAAATTGTTAGATTTATGAAAAATATTATGATTTTGTATTTTGAATAATTTACCTATACCGTCCAACAACGTAAAACAACACAAAGCTATTCAATAATTTTAGGTTTAAAAAAAAAACGCGCAAACAAAAATCCGCCATTAAAATGTTTTCGTGTCGTTTATCTTTTAGTGTTAAATACGTGTACTAATTTCGCGTTTAAAAATTTAAATAAAACGACGACATATTCATATTCAAGTAACTCAATGCCATGTAGAGTGGATTTGTTTTGTAAAATAATACTAGTTTGATTACAATTTTCATCTAAATATATTAATATTAAATGAATAATTAAAACAAGCGTGTAGCACTGCTACGCAGATTCCCTGCTAGTAATTGATGGCGCCCCTAGTTATGTTGGAATACGCGTGAAGTTGGCTACTGGCGGTCCATATCTAATACATCAATGGCGGCACTATTATTTAAGTGTGAGTTGTTTTTTTTTATATGCGCATTTGGCAGCAGCGGTGCGAGCTAAATCGCCACCTCCTGCTGCTCTCGACGTGACAAAATGACATTTCCTTTCTTGTTGAGATTTCCACTCTTTTTATTTAAACGAAATATTAAAAATGAAAAAACGTAAAGAGCAAAGTGAAAAACGCTACCTATAAGAAAGTATCATTTCTTTTTCTCTTTGCACATAGCGAATAATAATTTTGAAATAGTTTCATTCTTACTGATTAAAGCAGAAAACGTTTATTTTTGTTACATTTTTTAAGTACATAATGCACATATCTACAAATGAACTCACAACAACAAAATGTGACTAAAGTAAAAGTTGTACCCATTGACGTATTAGGTATGGACCGCCAGTAGCCAACTTCACGCGTGTTCCAACATAACTAGGGGCGCCATCAACTACTAGCAGGGAATCTGCGTAGCAGTGATATGATTTTTTTAATTAATTATTTAATATTGAAATATTTTGGTGGAAATTATTATCAAACGACTTTTATTTTACAAAACACATCCACTCCTTATGCCACGAGTTATTTACAGATGAATATATTATCGTTTTCATTTAAATTCTAATGGCGAAATTAGTACACGTATTTAACACTAAAAGATGATGGCGTTTTTATGCTTTTTTTAGCTGGAACAACTTTTCTTGGCTGTTTGTATGAAAATTTCAACCGACTGGCGGTCCATATCTAGTACGTCAATGGTTGTACCTATAATATGCGAATTATAAAACTTCCAAGTATTTTGCAAATATTATCAATTAGGTCGTGCTCGTGCTCGAAAACCTTTGGTTCACTATGTAACCAGTGATGGTACACCGAAATAAAAGAAATTCTTACCGCACCATTGTATATACATTTCTATAGTATTTTCATGCTGAATAATCACCGCCTGGCCATCTTAAGAAAGTTGTGAATAACACATTTTTAGGTTCGTGCATTTACTATGTGTCTATTCTGTTATCCTAACAACAGTCGTAAACATACATGATATTTATTTTGTTTACGACTCTTGTCAAGGATATATGGATTTTAGAGCCAATAAAATACATTAAATATTGTTAATTTGTTTTGTTGACGACTATTGTTAGTTTAACAAAATAGACACTTAGTAAATGTAAGAACCTCCAAATGTGCGGTTCACAACTTTCTTTAGATGGCGCTGCTCCATGATTGTACTATAGAAATTTATATACAATGACCGCACTTAAAAAAAATCCCTACTTTTTCCCCCACCAAAAAATTTACGAAAAAGACACACAAACAACCTCTTCTTAAGAAACACCAAAACCAAAAAAAAAATTTTTTCTTAGAAGTGGTGGTTTTCATGATGATTTTAAATTTTTTCAAAAAGAAAAAGAAATTTGAACATCTGATGGTTATCTGTTTTTGACTAAAAATTAATTTGAATAGGTATGGATTTTGAAAACAAATCATCCACATATCTCTTCAGTCAGTGGTAATATGTATAAAATGTTCATATTAATTCAGTCTACCTATCATTATACCGAGATTTTTGTTGGTGGCCGGCTAAAATAAAATTAGAGCAAATTTGCATTGTATACAGGGTGAGTCATGAGCAATGCGACAAAATGCTAGGGCGTGTAGGTTGCGTTGAGACAAGAAAAAAATCGTATGGGAGGGGGGTCTATTCCCCTCCGTTTAGCCGGGAGGGGCAATTTTCGAAAAAAACTGACTTAAAATGGGAAAAAAATTATTTAAAATCAACGGCTTCATTCACAATGCTGTGCGATACGTTTTTGAAAAGCCAATAACTTTTTCTTTCATTCTGTGTTTAAATAAATCTATTCTAAGAAAAAGTTTTTGAAATATTAATTTTCAAAGTCAAAATTTTGAAGAAAAAAAAATTGAAAAAAAAATTTCAAATTCATTTTTTTCAAAATTTTACGTAATTAAGTGCTAATTTTAATTTCAAAATTCAATGCTGTTATTAATTTTAAGTCTAAATAAGAAAACCGGATGCAAAAATTTTATGTCGTTCTCAAGAAATTAAAAAAAAACCAAAACCACCTTTTTCTAAGAAAAACATTTATTTTTATTGTAACGAAGCAATTTAAGAAGCATTAATCTTAGTTTTTTTAGTTTTTTTTATTCCTTTTATTTTTACTATGTTTTTTATTGGAAGTACTTATAAAAAATTCTCGATATGATCTCCATTGTTTAGAAGGCATAGATTATATCTCCTTGTAATGGCTTCACATAAGTTTATGCTTGACAAATTTTCCTGCAATTTGACTCCAGCGACTTCAATTCGTTCCTTCAGTTGTTCCAATGATACTATTTCCACTTCGTAAACATAATTCTTCATAAATCCCCATGCATAGAAATCTAGGGGAGTTAAATCTGGTGACCTAGGTGGCCATTCCGTGGGGCCCCTTCTTCCGATCCAACGGTCACTAAAATGATCATCCAGCCAGTTTCTCACCTGTAAGCTGTAGTGTGCTGGAGCACCATCTTGTTGGTAGATTAAAGTATCTGCTATAACCAATGGAACGCTGTCTAATAAATCGGGTAAAAGGTCTCGTAGGAATTGCAGGTATGATTCTCCATTAATAATGGAATTCAAAAACCGGGGCCCGATCACAGTGTGTCCAACAATACCAAGCCAAACATTACAACTAAAGCGGTGTTGTGATTTGTTTTGTTTTTTTTTGTGTGGATTGGCGCTACTCCAATAATGTAAATTGTGGAAGTTAGTAACCCCATCCCTAGTAAACTGTGCTTCATCCGTCCAGAATATTCTTCTAAAATAGTTTTGTTCGGTTTCATTTCTAAGTAGTAATGTTCTACAAAATTCGGTTCTCAATAACTTGTCGTTTGAGGTGAGTTCCTGAACAGGCGTAAAGTGGTACGGGTGTAAATTTTCCGCCCGAAGTACTCGACATGCTCTAGATTGGGACACTCCAAGCATAGTGGATATCCTTCTTGTACTGACGGAGGGATTATTTCGGACTAAATCCAGAATTCTTTCATCTAAGATTCTTGACTCATCAGAAACTGGCCTTTCGCTTCTTCGATGCTCCAGCACTCCATGATCTCTTAGACGTCGGTGGATTCTTGGAAACGTGCTATGATGGGGAAACCTCCTATCGGGATATCTTTCAGCGTACAGTCTTTCGGCTTCACGACTTCGACCATTAGCTAAACCGTAGCAGAAATGCATGTCCGTTAATTCTTCTCGGGTGTATGAGCTTGACATCGTTACGTGTTAATGAGTTAATATTCAAATTTGAAATAATTACTAAGCAAAACTGCAATGCCTTTTATTTATCTTGCGTTGAAATTTTCTTTTTTTTTTCATTAAAAAAAATGCGGTTTTATTGTCCCTATTGTCCCCATAACAGGTAGAACCCATGGGCTGCGGGCAGGCCAAGGCAAAAATATTGACAGGTCAGTTTTCAGAAGTTATCAATGAAAATAATATTAATCCAGGGTTATTCCAATACTATTTAATTTTATTACGTTCTCATAAAACTCCAATTAAAAAAAAAGTAAAAAAACTAAGATTAATGCTAAATAAATAAATAAATTGCTTCGTTACAATAAAAATAAATGTTTTTCTTAGAAAAAGGTGGTTTTGGTTTTTTTTTAATTTCTTGAGAACGACATAAAATTTTTGCTTCCGGTTTTCTTATTTAGACTTAAAATTAATAACAGCATTGAATTTTGAAATTAAAATTAGCACTTAATTACGTAAAATTTTGAAAAAAATGAATTTGAATTTTTTTTTCAATTTTTTTTTTCAAAATTTTGACTTTGAAAATTAATTTTTCAAAAACTATTTCTTAGAATAGATTTATTTAAACACAGAATGAAAGAAAAAATTATTGGCTTTTCAAAAACGTATCGCACAGCATTGTGAATGAAGCCGTTGATTTTAAATAATTTTTTTCCCATTTGAAGTCAGTTTTTTCGAAAATTGCCCCTCCCGGCTAAACGGAGGGGAATAGACCCCCCCTCCCATACGATTTTTTTCTTGTCTCAACGCAACCTACACGCACTAGCATTTTGTCGCATGGCTCATGACTCACCCTGTATATTAGAATAGTAATCGCAGTGCCGTGTCTTGAGTGGCTGGGGATACTTCGTAGACTTAGAGAATTTGGAAAACAAAAGAGACCAACCAATTGGAAAAAGAACGAGAACAATGTATACACATAAAAAGTAATTTGTTCAAAGTGTTCAAAATTATCCTTTTTCTCTTGAGCAAGAAGAACTATTGGAGTCAATTCTGGTTCTGTTTTTCGCAGAACTAGAACCAACCCTATTTAACCACTAAACAGTTGTTAATTGTGTGGTCAGGTGGCAAAATGATTTATATAAGTACTTTTTTCAAATTTCACGTAGAAGCATTTTTAAAGTTCAAACTGTTATAAACAATTATAAACTTCTTTTAAAAAATTAAAAAAATAAACCAAAATATAAAAATAAAAGAACGAAAAAAACTGTTTTTGAAAAATGAAAAAGTACAATTCGATACATTTTTTTTTAACTTTCGATACACTTCATAAGATTCATTTTCCATGCCTGACAGTTACAAGGATACGCAATTATTATCGACTCTCTATATTATAGTCTCTCTCAAACGATTTTAATTTTCTGATATAGGTATCTTTCTTGTCCATATCGCATTATTGTTGTCAGAATTTCTATTATATGGCCGTACCTTTCCAAACAATTATCTTGATTCTTTCATTATACATCAAATATCCCACATCAAATAAATTCAATGCTAGTTTCGCTAACGTTGGAACTTGATGCTACAATTTTCGAGTTCTAATATTACTATTATTTTAATATACAATGCCAAAATGATAAAGAAGGTTTGGGCGTTTGTTATTATTTGAAGTAAAAATGGCCCAATAAATGCTCATGGTCATGATAAACGATAAAATAATAAGTGTGCTATTGTGCTACCATATTCTTGTGAACGAGTAATCATACAATTTGTTCGTTTCTATCATACCAGAGAGAAAATTATCATACGCAACCAATATTCTTGTTTTGAAGGTAAGGCGGCACCTAGCGGCACTTAACTACATCAGCAAAACTACACTACACTGCGCGACAACATAAAATATTCTTTGAATGCAATCGTATGATGTAAACAGCACTGGCGGCAGTGGAAGCGACAAAGTTGATAATCTGAATAATCTGAAAACTTTACCGCGTATAGTGCTGCTTAAGTGCAGTTTCACTGCTGCTGGAAAAGTTTGAATCGGCACGGCACTGCTCGTCATTTCATGACATCTAGTTTGTTTTATTTTTTAGTGTTCACTTTTTGTTAATTTTTACTATTTGGTTACTTGGTAAAAAGAAAACGAAACATTATAACTAATTTTTCTGATATTTGTTGTCCAATTTTCTTTTTACTCTATGAATTCTTAATAATTTTATGTTTGACGCATACTGCATCGTACTTTAGTTTCACAAATAAGAAGAAAGCATAAACTTATGTGAAGCCATTACAAGGAGATATAATCTATGCCTTCTAAACAATGGAGATCATATCGAGAATTTTTTATAAGTACTTCCAATAAAAAACATAGTAAAAATAAAAGGAATAAAAACAACTAAAAAAACTAAGATTAATGCTTCTTAAATTGCTTCGTTACAATAAAAATAAATGTTTTTCTTAGAAAAAGGTGGTTTTGTTTTTTTTTTAATTTCTTGAGAACGACATAAAATTGTTGCATCCGGTTTTCTTATTTAGACTTAAAATTAATAACAGCATTGAATTTTGAAATTAAAATTAGCACTTAATTACGTAAAATTTTGAAAAAAATGAATTTGAAATTTTTTTTTTTAATTTTTTTTTTTCAAAATTTTGACTTTGAAAATTAATATTTCAAAAACTATTTCTTAGAATAGATTTATTTAAACACAGAATGAAAGAAAAAGTTATTGGCTTTTCAAAAACGTATCGCACAGCATTGTGAATGAAGCCGTTGATTTTAAATAATTTTTTTCCCATTTTAAGTCAGTTTTTTCGAAAATTGACCCTCCCGGCTAAACGGAGGGGAATAGACCCCCCCTCCCATACGATTTTTTCTTGTCTCAACGCAACCTACACGCCCTAGCATTTTGTCGCATTGCTCATGACTCACCCTGTATATATTTCTATAGTACGTCCTTTGCAAATATATTTTTATATGCAAAGGTTAAAGCATAGAACAATTTTTTTTTGTTAAAAATTGCATATTTTTGAACGGTTGTATCTCGGTACCAATTATAACTAGAGAGCTCAATTATGACTCAAATTGTCACCAATTGAATGTAGTTAAAGATGGCTAAACTAACCATTCCTTAAGGATGCATAGTTGAGGAATTAATAGCCGCACTTCGAAAAAAGTCCGAAAATCTTGCAGTTCTCCCCCTTCTTTCAATTAGTGGCGGTCGTTCGAAACTATAAAACCACGTACGTACTACTGGGACCATATCCAAACAATATTCCAAACTCAAACTTAATGCTATATTTTTACGACCTTTGCCTTTTTTTTTGGCCTATAAAGCAAGTTTTTGAATAAAAATATTAATTAATCATCGTGAATATTGTTGTTGTTGAGTTTCATCAGATGCTTTTCAAATGTGAAACAAAATGGAACGAGAAAAATACGCTGTAAATGCAATACATTGTACATAATATGGAGGTTATATACCTACCTCCATATTATGTACAATGTATTGGTGCTGATCGCAAAAAGAATTATTAAAAATGCAAATATAATAAAGCGATTATATAGTGAAATATTTTATTTTCAGTGTTGCAATAAAAGTAGCGCTTTCAGAAGATGAATTAAATAGGGTTTTCATTTGGTAGTTCGGAGTGGTTCGGAACTACTCCGGACGATTCTGTTAACTTGTTATCACCCCTCACCACCGACATTTTCCTCAAATAAAAAAAAATGCATTTGAAGTTTCACATACATACAATAATATGCAAATCGCAGAATCACAAAAGTATCTTTGCGCGTTCATTTGGTGTCCGGAATCCGACAGTTCTGCTTATAGATTCCGGACTACCAAATGAAAACGCTATTAGTGTTGATCCTTCAAAATCTTTTTACAAATGGTGTGCTTCGTTATTGTGTTGGCCAAGAACAATGAATTGAGAAGCTTTTGTGTTCGCACTTTTAAGTAATTCCTCACGCAGAAAATTAATTATTGATTAGTTAAAAACAGTTGAATAAATATTAACAATTACAGAAATTGTAGGGGTCAAAATACATCAAAAACAAATCAGTGTATATCCGTCAATATTGAGCCTACAGATCTAATTAACCAACCAATTTTTAGGAAATTTAATGGTCTTTAACTTTGTTGTGCAATATAGTACACAAAATGTGCTTAGTTTAGGAAATATAAACGAAGAACTAAAAAAAGTCGGAGTTAGCACAGGGTTCTCGAGGTAAAAAATTTAGGGGGTTCTTCCTAGTATACCCCCGTACAATCTATGCAAGTTTCATTAAGTTCGCAATTTTTTTCAGGTAAAAGTACATATCGACTGGACTATTAACTCACCTATTTTTTTTTTTTAACATTTAAAATAAGGAACAAATAAGGTTTACATGTGAAAGAAATCATGTTTGTATTCAAGTTAGCGCGAGTTTCGTCGGGTAACAACGTTTGTGTTTAATAATATGGGTACAAAAACAACTATGAACCTGAACATTCTAAAATGTTTGTGGTTATTCAAACAATTAATAAAATCAAAAATGAACATTGTGTTATAATAATAATCACGTTTGTATTCAAGCTAGCACAAATATTATCTGATAACAACTTTGTGCTTGATAATATTTGTAAAAAAAAAATAACTATGAACCATATCGTTCCAAATTGAGTGTGATTATTCAAACACAAAAACTATCACAAAAGAAGTATTGTTTTAATAAAAGAAATAACCACGCTTGTTTGAATCCATCACGGTGATTGGTTTACGCAAAATCAACCAAGAATATCGTTTAATTTTACCAAGGTTTTTCTTTGGGTGAAGAAAAAACAATGAGCCGTTTTCGATAAAATCAAAATTTGAAAATACTGTTATGTGCTATTTACTGTTAAACGAATTTTCTCGAAAGCTTGGTCTCGGTAAGCTGATAAACATTTGATAACTTTACACGTATGAAATTCGGTTTGAAATCGTTAGAGCTGTTCTCGAAAAAAATAAGCTTCTTCAATATCGGATAAATTATGTGAAGGTACCGATATTTTTAGGTACATCAGGCAGGCAGACAAGCGGACCAAATTGTCGGACCAACTTTTTTCGCCTTCTCTATCATCGCATGTTTGATTGTTACCTCAATTTTTTTTCACGAATTCAAGACTTGCATTATAGTTATAGGAAACCTATAGACTATAGAAGACGTAAACAATTAATAAAGCCTATTAATAAAAGTTCTTCCCATAGAACAATTTTTTTTTCAGCTTTCTCGTGAAGGGGTTAATTGATTACATTTTTTTGTAGAAACACCTAAATGAATTGATCAAATTTAAATACCATTATTTTGCGAAAATGATTAATTTTAAATTTAACTATTTTTTTTTGTTATTTTTTTGTAAATACATTATTTGAAAAATGGTTTGACAATTTTTTTTTATTTTTTGTCTATATTATATAAAAAACCATCATTTTGCACTAACAATATTGGCCTACTTCAAATTTAAAAAAACAAATTTAATTATTAATAAATCGATTTAATTAAAAACCGCTCTATATAGAGTTTGAATTTTTTTTTGCTAAACTTAAATATTCCCAATTATTATAAACACTTGTAACTTCTATAATAGAAGCATTATAAAAACATTCACATCCGTTACATCTGTTATCTGACCATAAACCAAACAGCAAACATATAAACAAAACCAAGTCCGTATTTATCAAGCGCTAAAACTCTGTTCTACGAAAAATAAATGAATAAACGATTTGCTCTGTGAAAAACAGGAAAAATTTATCCATGGGAACCGTACATTTTTGGGATAAAAATTACATAGCCTATGTGTTATTCCAGACTATAATCTATCTCTGTGCCAAATTTCATTTTTACTTGCGATAAGGTAGGTACTATAAGGCAAGTTATGTATTCGAAAAAAAAACAAGTAAAAAGTTTCTAGATAACAATTAAACATGACATTACGATGATAGAGAGGACGAAAAAAGTAGGTCCGATAATTCTGTCTGCCTGTCTGTCTGTCTGGATATTTTGACACCTGCAGCCTAAACAGTTTGGCCGATTTTCTTCAAACTTGGCACAATCTATTCTTAGTAAAATATCCCCGGACGTTTTTTTTTATTTTTGACCTAGGTATAAAAATAACCATATAAGCTTAACCGATAATTCTAATTTTCTCGAAAAACATACGATCAATTTCGATAAAATTTTATAAGAGTGATTTCTTGCCAATGGTGATGTCCACCATCTAAAATATTTTTTCAGAATCAGCTTATTAACGGTACCTGCAATAGAACCGTTTTTTATTACTTCGACTATCTTTTGAACGACTTCACCCATTTTAACGAAGTATTCAAAAACTACTGCTAAACTGAAATGAAACTGCATAAGAAAATTTGATAAAAAGTAAATTTTGAAAAAGTTTTTTCTTGGTCAAAACCGATAAATCCAATTTTCTCGAAAAAAATACGATAAATTTTGATAAAATTTTATATGAAGTTTTTTTGCCAATGGTGATCCACCATTTAAAAAAAAAATCAGAATCAGCTTATTAACGGTACCTGCCATTAAACCGTTTTTTATTACTCCAACTATCTTTTGAACGGCTTCAACTATTTTATCGAAATTTAAATTCAAAAACTTTTTCTAAACTGAAATGAAACTGCAACCGATAAATCTCATTTTTTCTCGAAAAAAATACTATACAAAATTTCAAATAATTATATTTTTCCCGAAAACTATATCTTTCGTATAAACTTTTTTTTATTCCATGCATTTGTTTATAAAAGATTTTTGTTAAAGACAAACATTTCAAAAGATAAAATACTAAAAATCTTTTCTTTATAAAGAAAGCTGGTCAAATGAATTTTCCAGTCGTAGACACGAAAGTAACTTGCCCCAAGAGCAAGTTTGTGCCACCCAGTCGTGCCCTTTATTTAGTTGTGAAAAGAAGACCATTTCATTTTCGGACTCAAAAACTACCACTATGCATAAAACCATGCCGGGCCTTTGTTCTATGAAAAAAAAATCTTTCCCACAGGAACCGTACATTTTTTCGGGATAAAAATTAGCCTATGTGCTATTCCAGACTATAATCTATCTCTGTCCCAAATTTCATCCAGATCCGTTCTGCCGTTATGGCGTTATTGGGTAACAAACATACATCCAAACATTCACATTTATAATATTATTGTATATCATATTATATTATATTATATATTATACTTCGTATCACCTAGTTCGTTACTTACAACTTTTAATTTGTGATTACTGGTTGCACTAAGTACGTTTAAGATGTTTCGTTATTTACTCAAATTTATTCATAACTAAAAAAAAAATTGGAAAACAGTCGACTTGACGGCCATCCCTGCAACTTCCAACTACATTTGGACATCGTGCATACAATTTTGTGAATTTTAGTGCTTCTGACTTCGCAAAGCTTTTAATTAAAAAAAAAAACATTATTTTTTGAAATTTTAAATTAAAATAAGCTGACTCGGCAAAAATTGTTTCGTCATTTATATTATTCCTATAGGAAACATTTTTTTAGTTCAATAAAAATAGTGTGTGAGGATGTACTTATAATCGAAAGCGTTATAAGCAATAAAAGTATGCTTTATTTAGGTTAATGAATTAATATTTATTAAAATAACGACTATATTTTGAATTATAATTTCTGATAGCTATCTAAACATCAAAAATAATTATTTACATTGTTACTATCAATTATGGCAGTTGAAAAAAAAATTAATCTCTCAGTGCAATAGAGTGTACAATATTCTTGGTTAATCCGTCTTTAGCCAACACAAACAAACTGGATGGTTTCCCTACGCGAGAACATGCCACATATAGTTGTCCGTGGGAAAAGCATGGTGTTCCCAAATCTAAGCCACGTAAGAGGACAAACTTTTTTCATAAACGCACAAAAAATTAAGAGCGAATACCTAATTTTAATTAAAACACTTGTAGTTCTTTTTACATTATTTTCATAGTAAGCTAACATAGTACGTACTGATTTAAGGCAAAATAAGGAGTCACCCTGGAAACTCGTATACAGCTTCATATTGGCGTACTAAAAGTTGTGTGCAAAGGATAATGGCACTGACGGCTCCGAAGAACCACGGCCTAGTGACATACACCCAATCCTTTTGTGTGCGTTGTTAGTTCTACAAAGATTGAAGGGGAAGTACAATATTTCGTCGAAACGAACGACTAAGATGAGATGCACTTTTCATGACAATTATAGTTTTGGAAACTGTGTCACTTCCTCGCAAGAGGCCGGAGCAGGACCCCTGAAAAAACATTAGATGTACTCAGGGCTCGGACCCAGAACTACGAAAAGTTAGTTATTCAATGTCAAAAGTAACAATAACCGCATGTTTCGCTATTATCTCGGTTTCTCTCAAATAAGTGATGCTGACATCTATTATCAAAATTGTAGAGCATACAATTTGCGACAAATTTCGTAAAAATATTTTTTTTCATGCCCTCAACTGTTTTAAGATAGAGGGCGGAAACCGTATCGCGCCGCTCAGCTTTACATACTGTAATGAAAGGTCGTGAGTTAGAAAAAAGTTGTTCCTTCGAAATATTGTCCAGGCTGCTGAAGGAGTTAACATACTAAAAGTCCCGACGTCTAGAAGGTGAGCCGTGAAAAGGGAAGGGTCATAAGGGCCCTATTTTTTATCTTTCGCTTATAGCTTATATTAAATTACAGCTCATAAAATTTACTACAACATTTTGTTATTTGATTTTTTTTTTTTGAAGTCTCAACCGTTTGTGAGCTATGCATCGCTTAAGAGAAAATTCTTACTCAGTGTTTATTTACATGAGATCAATTAATTAACTGAGAGTTAAAACTATTTTTGTCAGATTATAAATTGTAGATAAATAATTATTGCACTGGAAATTAATGATAAATTTACGATGATAGTAAAATTAACATGAGAGTTGCACAGAAAAATTAAAATAATACGTATAACAGTCACTGCTACGATAAATACACAAATAAAACCAAAAGAAATGGCTGAAAAATGTATAGTGAGTGAGAGAGTAGACCGACCTCGTCCTCATCCCTACTCCGTGATGTTTGCTGGATGAGTGGTGACACCTGACGGGGATAACTGATCGATTGATAATTGATCAGTTGTCGACCGGTGAGGGCGGGAGATCAAATTAAATTGGGTTGATCAGAGCAATATGAATTTTTTCATTCTAAGTCATGACAAAATAAAAAAAAAAATCTTTGCAAAATAAATTAAAGTTTTTAATTGACAAATAAAAAATAGGGGTTGATCGTAGAGGGGTGAAAATTATGTATTTTTGTATGCTGTATCATAAAAAAATTAAAAAAAAAAAAATGTGTCCAAAAAAATAAAAAAAATTTAGGGGTGGCCCACCCTTAACATTTAGGGGGATGAAAAATAGATGTTGTTCGATTCTCCACCCTGGCCGATATGCATGCTTCGGATGACGAAAATCGGTCGAGCCGTTTCGGAGGAGATATATTACAAACACCGTGACAGGAGAATTTTATATATAAGATTATATTATATTATATTATATTATATTATATTATATTATATTATATTATATTATATTATATTATATTATATTATATTATATTATATTATATTATATTATATTATATTATATTATATTATATTATATTATATTATATTATATTCTATTATATTATATTATATTATATTATATTATATTATATTATATTCTATTCTATTATATTATATTATATTATATTATATTATATTATATTATATTATATTATATTATATTATATTATATTATATTATATTATATTATATTATATTATATTATATTATATTATATTATATTATATTATATTATATTATATTATATTATATTATATTATATTATATTATATTATATTATATTATATTATATTATATTATATTATATTATATTATATTATATTATATTATATTATATTATATTATATTTATATTATATTATATTATATTATATTATATTATATTATATTATATTATATTATATTATATTATATTATATTATATTATATTATATTATATTATATTATATTATATTATATTATATTATATTATTATATTATATTATATTATATTATATTATATTATATTATATTATATTATATTATATTATATTATATTATATTATATTATATTATATTATATTATATTATATTATATTATATTATATTATATTATATTATATTATATTATATTATATTATATTATATTATATTATATTATATTATATATATTATATTATATTATATTATATTATATTATA